>JAAMPI010000008.1:0-74317 GCA_013054445.1 Cudoniella acicularis | reverse complement strand
TCNNGNTCNGNCNTANATTCTGTTGGAGGTAAGGGTATATAACCGTAGTACGCGGTATATAGTATATAGATAGCTACTAGAAAAACAAACCTAGCTAATAGGATCGCGCGGACCGCGTTTTAGCTCAGTAATCACTCGCTATTTTAGGCTTAGCATGTCGCGGGGTCGCGTCCTATAAAGGGGGGGTATCCTGTGATATGGTTCGCTTACCTGCTAGGTGGCGCCTATTACATAGCCTTGGGTGGCCTCAGATCTGCGAGTATCGCCAAGCCTTTGCTGAGGTGAGGCCTCTTGGGGGCCGCTCTGACATCCAGGATCATAGTTCTAGGCTCTTGATACGTGGCATAGGATGTCAGATAATACTATTGATTACTATTATCATTGGGCCTTGGCATCGGCCCCTTATCGGTAGCAGATAGCTAATAAAAAGGGGGCTTCTCTGGATCCCTCGGGGCCAGAGATTGGTTCTATAACTGAATCCTTTTCCTCCTACACGTGACTTCTTTGCCTACTAACGCCTCCTCCTCACGGAAACTATAAATCGACGGGGCCGTATAATTCGACTACTATAATGCTTTATANAAAAACCCTAAATTATATAAATTTGAGATCGTGTTTATATATATTACTATTTTTAATTTTATCTTATAATAATTAGTTGTTATTTAATTATAATATTTTAAAAGTTAGGGTGAGTTTTGGAAAAAGTGGGTATCCGTGCGAACCGGGCATTGGCACGGGATCTCGGTTATAAGCGAGATTAGCTGGAAAACTCTGTACCAGAACACTTAATAGACCTCACATCCTCTGATTCTTAGAACCTTCGACTTGACAATCAATCAATTATTTACCCATAAACTACCTTTCTTAGTATTCCAACTGATACTCATTGACCGATGCGGCGTGAAGTTACAGCCAGCTCAAATGTCATGACAGCGCTGATCGCCTGCATGTAGCCATTTGCACCCGAGATGTATTGGATTACCAAAACGTTCCCTCATTACTCCTTTCCCGAGCCTTTACACTACTTCGGCGCCAAGGTTATTGATCTGCGGGGTCCTAGGCACGTGTGGAGACTTCCAGATTGGCGGGACAGAAGCCTACTTACCACGAGTCCACGACCTAACATTAGAAAGGAATCCAGGGGCTAAATAAGAGATAGGTTTTGGACGAAATCTCATTTCATCCACTTTATGCCCCGTTTTCAACATTTGGGCTTTACAAGATAACGAGTAGCCCTGCGTTTGTCTAATGTCTAAACCAAGCGATACAGAGTCAACAAGAATCAAGTGGCAGGACAGACGCAACTTCGAGCTCGCACCAGGCTCGACTTCAAGACCTCGTCTATTCTGATTTCGATGCAATGATGAAATGGAGTAGGCTCCTCGCCCTTGTGGGAACGGTCATTGCGACTGTTGACGCCGCTGCCAATTCGGGAGCAAATAGCATGTCTATGACTATCCCAGGTGTATACATTGTGGAGTTTGAAGGAGATCAAGTAGGCTTACTCTGGTCCAAAAAAGAACAAACACATTTTTAACCTACCCGAAGGTCACTCCCAGTGATCTCTATGCTGAAATCCGTGCGATCAACTACGAGGTTAATCATCGTCTCTAGAATTATCGTACTCACTCTTCAATGGAACTTCCTCTCAACTAAAGAACGTGACGGATCTGGATACTCCGTCAAATTTAATTACTGCCCATCGCCTAGTCAAGAACATATTACCAATTGTCGATGTCATCATCTCACAGAACATTATAAGACCTTCTCGCACAAATTGTCTTACTTATCGATAATATCGAGAAATTATTCCCCGCACCTCAAGCTTCCTCCTCTGACGGAGTGAGATACTGTTGGCCCTAGGCCTTCTCTTCTTTCGAGGGCCGCCTATGATCCCGATAATAAAAGGTAGACAGGGGGACTCCACTGCGTTTGGATCTAGCATCGTATGTTCGAGGCTCTCCTGGCAGGGAGGCCTCTGCAAGGGCTTTACTGGCGTAGTCGCTCATAGAGCATAACCTCTGTACCTTCCATAGAGATGGGATAGGACATGTGGCTGCTCATAGAAACTTCTAGAATAACTTTATATATTTATATAGTAGAGATTTAAGACTCCCAAACCATAAAGTTGTTCCGGCACGCAGGGTTTTCCGGCACGTAGGGATCGACGTTAGTTTAAAGAGGACGTTATAGAGAAAAACCCGCGATTCTTGCGACCTTATTAGTCGTTTTCGGCACACCGGATTTTTTACTACCTAGGGACAGACGTTAGCTCTATTTAGATATATAATCTAGAAATAACATAACGTTATAATACGGATAATACTTATAAGTTAGTAAGACTCTTTGTTTAACTAAATCTATTAAAGATAATTAAAACTAGATAAAATAATAGATATATAATAAAATACTAACTTACTTTAAACTCTCTTTATTAAAGAATAACAGTTCTTACTCGTAAATAAAATAGAAAAAATCCTTTAAACTTATAACTAAGAACCTATATTAAGTTTAAATATGTTATAGCTCTATAAACGCACTAGGGCCCTGACGTTACGTAGGGACGTATTTNNAAGAAGGTGCTATATTNNCGAAGAAACTAAGCTAAGGAGAGAAGAAGAGAGGTGGCCCCGAANGGGCCTTATATANAGGAGGTNAGTCNAGNACGGACCAGGACACGTGACAAGGGGGACGCGTCGGGGGACGCGTCAGGTAAGGNGGNCGCGTNAAACCAGGTCTGTGACAGTAGCTACCTCTTTAAGCCTGTTAAGATATCGTGACGGTGTCCGTTCTCGCTCCCTAGTTACACTTATCAAGGGTTCTTGCCGAGCCAATTTAGGTTCCCTCTCGTACAGTTGCACGTGACCTAGTGGGTTATTCAGCTAAGAGTAAGCGAATTTAAAGTTGAAAGGGAGGCCTCGCTTAAAATGCCCTTAAGACTTGCTCCTTAACATAGGTATCAGCTTACGGCTTATATAAAGCCTTCGAAATTTACTTAATAATTAATTTAATAAAGTCTAAAAAAGGGAGCTCTTAGATTTAATATACTGTTTTTTAGTCCTCATATACTCTTACCTACTTTTTAAGGTCTGGAATAGTCTGATTATTGCAGCCTACCTAATCTATATAGGTATATAGTTTCATAAAACTATATACTTGCTATTATAAGGAATTAGTTTCCGAAAGGTCCTTGATCCTCCCTCCAATGCCCTACCGTAGAGACTCGCTCAAGGCTCCAAGGCTGGTATGCCCCAGTGGCGCGACCAAACTGGCACATGCCCACCAGTTCTTGCAGTGTCAACTCCAGGACATAATGCGGAAGGCTGTCGATTACTTCACGACCGTTCAATGATCGCAGCCGGCCGCCCAGAAACGCACAATGGTCAAGTTCGTCAGTACTCTGATCTGTGCCGCCGTCGTCGATCACCCCCCTCTGTCGTCGGCTCACTCCCATGCCGACAATATGGTATTGGTAGGACTTCACGCCGTCCGAGTCTGTGTCGTAGAGAGTTGGGCTACAGACACAGCAGAGCTCGTGGCTCTGTTCGTTCGGACTATCGAAATCCACGGCGAAGACCAGATCCGAGAGCGTCAGACAGGCCTCGAGGCTCCACATGCTCCATGGCTCTTTTCCTAGAATCTTGCGGATGTCGTATCTCGTCGGAACCTGCCGCGGTTCCAAGTTGTCCGGTCGCGAGGGCATGGAACTCGTCAGAGTCGCCGCAGAATCTCGTCGCCCTCCTCCAGAACGCGGCGTGTCCGAAAAGCCGATCCGTGCAAATCGCTTTAACCGCGCGAAGTAAGACTTGCAGCTCAACCTCGCGGTCAGGACTGGGTTCGACCGAGTTCCCAGCGCATCCTCTGCAAAATCAATACTTGGTTCCAGTCCAGCCCCTAGGCGTGTCGCCAAAGTATCGCAGAAGCGTAGACATTCGATTGCACGGCCACCTGCTTGCCCAAATACAGTTACACAACTCAGCGCTGAACAGAAGGCAAGAGTCTGGATGAACAGCGTCTCGATGGAAGAGAAGTAGTCGACGATGATACCGTGATCTTGATCTCGAGTGTCCGCGGCAATATTAAGGAGGCTATAAACGAGGTCCCGAGGGTCAAAACACCGCGTTATGTGAAATCGAAACAGTAGACGTCGTAGGGGCATCCTCTGGCCCATGTTGCGGAAAGCCATGATGTTGCGTATTGCATGATCTGAAGCCGTTCGGTCATACTCGCTCTTTTCACGAGTGTGACTGATAAAGAAGTCCCAGTGACTGAATCGGTCGCCACAGAAGACGTCGACCCTCGAGGCCAGCACAATTTCTTGTACTATCCACGTCCGAGTCCAGTATGCTCGGCTATAGAGAGATCTAGATGCGTCTATAGCGACCGTAGTCGAGATCGAGGTCGAGGGCCCCGGGGTGTCACCTCCATACTTCAGTTGTAAGTGATTATCAACGGGACCAGTGTCAAAAAAGTGTTCGCTTCCATCGGCGTGCAGACCAAGCCAGACGAACACCGATTTGGCGGAAGAGTAGATCTGTCCCATGAGAGGAACTTGGATGTTCTTTTCCGGGATGCTGCTCTGGTTGATGCAGAGAGCATCGATCCAAAGAACGAGACTCGAATGCGGCTGACGGAGATGTCGCAAAAGCTGGAAGAGGTTTTCTCGAACCGGAACCGTAATCCCGTCAACCTCTACCTCTCGAGCTATTTCTGGAGCCCCCCATGTGTACGAGACCGCGAAGTAGTGTGGGAGTTCCGTCAGATACTTATGGGCGAGCGTACACTGGATAGTCTCTTCAAATTGGCCAGGTAGCAGGTGAAGGAGACGGAACTCCCTCACTTCGAGGAGCGGTCGGTATGTGTACATGCTTTGCTGTGCCACCCTCGGCGCGTACTCCGTCCGCGTCCCCAATCTCTCTTCCTTTGGCGCGAGCAAGGCCGCATTCGCACGCTGGTCTGAACTCATTTCTGCCGATGTTCCTGAGTCACCTAAAGTGCTTTTGTTGACGCGTCCTACATTTAATTTGCGTTTTCGTGATTAGATGCTTCTGCTTGCTGACCAAGAGGAAAACCATCAGTGTTGCTGAGCACGAACTTAGACTTGACTACACCGAATCCAGAATTGCGGACTGTTGGTGTTGAAGTGTGTGCCTGGCAGCCTGAGGCTCCTAGAACTTGTCTCAAGCACGTCTCACTTGTAGTCTAGATATGTGGCCCGACGCCCTCATAGTTTACTTGATACAGTTGACAATACACTTGATTTACCCTAATTGAGCCCTCCGGACGATCTCTGTGATCCTATTGCTTGTGTTGATGATACCACTCATCCGACCAGCTGGAGTCGACAAATTCCAATAGTTGGCGCTAAGATGCCAACGTCACGTGTAACATATAAGTGAGATTAATGTTAAAGTGTGTGCCTAGTAGCCTGAGGCCCCTATGACACCCAGCACGTGTTTTAGGGCACGTCTCACTTTTAGTCTAGATAGGTGGCCCGACGACCTGATCTTTAATTCTATACAGTTGATAATATACTTGATTTACCCTAATTGAGCCCTGTCACAGACCTGGTTTGACGCGTCTCCCCTACCTGACGCGTCCCCGACGCGTCCCCCTTGTCACGTGTCCTAGTCCGTGCTAGACTCACCTCCTGTATATAAGGCCCCTTCAGGGCCACCTCTCTTCTTCTCTCCTTAGCTTAGTTTCTTCGATAATATAGCATCTTCTTATAAATACGTCCCACGTGACGTCAGGGCCTTCGTGCCTTTGTAGAGCTATAACAGTCCCCACGTGACGTCAGGGCCCCTCGCGCCTTTATAGAGCCGTAACAAGTAGGGGAAACAGCTGAACGTCCTTAGTAAAGAGTATAATAAGCCTATACTATTTAGTTCGAATAATATAAGGCGTATATAAGAGGTTATAGATAAGGAGTAGAAGGAGTAGAAGGAGAAGTAAGAAAGAGCTAGAATCGACGCTAATAAAGCTACTACTGTTCTTGAGAAGTAAAGGACTAAGGAGGCGAAGGCAGCGAAGGCTTTATAAGCAGTAGTAAGGAGTAATAATAGGGAGGAAATCCTAGCTAAAGAGAGAGCTAAAAGACAGGTATAAAAGAAGAAGGATATCGTGAAGATAGTAAAGTTAAAAGCTCTTCTTATAAGAACTAAGACTCCTGCGAAGGCTAGAAAAGCTCCTATTTATATAAAGAAGGTAGTAAGGTTTATTAAGAGTAATATTTAGGAGGTGGTCTCGCCCTAGCTATTAAAACGCACTTCTAGCGGGCGTATAATAAAAGCACTAGTGATTTTTAAGAAGGGCAAAAACTAATTTATAATATAGTTAATTAACTATTAATCTATATCTATCTCTAATTATAGCTTGATATACTTTATGGTTGTTTAATAATAAATATTTAAAGTAGGTGGTGGGGAGTGTGAAATTCGGTGGGGTAGGCTTATAATTACTATCCCCTCCCCGGTTCCTTAACTATTTTGCCACTTTCTTGCCACTATTACGATACTGCTTCAATGCCCCACTTCTCTCTCTACTAGACATCTGATTTCTCCTCGAGAGGTAATACTAACACAATTGAAACTATCCCCACTATTTACTTTGCCCTATAATATTATAAAAAAGCTGTTTATAAACCGCATTCCTTTGATAGGGTCTTTTAGTAAAAGGACATCTGACTCTCCTTGCTTTCTAGTAGCTCCACGACCACCAAAAAATCAAATTAGAAATGGCTATGAAGTTGAAGAGCCAGCTAGTGGAATTATGAGTGGAGTGCTATACGGTGGTGAGAAAGTGGCAACCAAAGTGGCAAAATAGCTAATGAACCCGGGGGGGGGGATAGTATAATCGGTATAATACAGCGAAGCTGGCTAGTCACGCGATATTACGTAGGCCCAATCGAAAAGCTGCCTTATTAACAACAGCCACGCTTTTTGTCAGACGAAGGCTCATTTATACTGTGCCTCAGCTACCTTACCATGGCACGGCAACCTCGCCACCTAAGCACATGCTTCACCTCCTTTGAGGCTAACTCCCCTGCGAGCCTCTTCTATGCATCTTCAATCAATTCTATCAATCCATTTAAGATCACACTTCGTCACGTCAGACAGTTTCCGCATTGCTCCTCCTATTCTCCTAATACTCACCTACCTCGCCCCTGTCAACCAGCAAGGCAGTCGAAAATGGAGGATAACACAGATAACATTCTCGAATTGCCCCCAATTGCGTCATCACCAACAATCTGACGAATAGTATCGCAGGAACGAAAGAGCTGAAAGCAGACACCGTTAAATTACATGCGGCTGTGAACGGAATAACAGGTGCCGTCGCAAGCGCTACATCTTGAGTTACTGCGACTATGTCGTGGGGTTATGTGGTTTTGGCTCCGTGTATAGTGTCATCAGTCTTGCTCAACTTCCTTTGGCGACACAGGATAGGATACGATCGTCCCCTCATTCGACAAGTGCAACGCCTAGATGGAGTGTCTCTGATCGAAGAATTGAAGTCTGTTGCATCCGCTCAACGAGACCTCGAAGAAGCTTCTTCGGGGTCGCTCTCAGGAATCGTCTCGGATCCAACATCGATTACTTCTGTCATAAAGTACATGGCGAAGAACCAACTTTTCAAGGACTTTTGCGTTCGTCTCCTTCAAGACACAGAATTGTCTGTGACGCTTTTTGGACCATCAAACCAAACGGTAGAAATTAATTCACAAAATCTCTTAGTTGCTGACGACTCGTCTATTCGTCGTCTTCTTGAAATCGCACAAAGGTGCGTTAGGCAAATGGGACCAAGATGTCTCAAATATCGGGAGCGTTATCTGCTAGAAACTCTTGGATGTTATTTGTGCACTTCAGAGGTTAGAGCTATATTCGAGGAGACTTCAGAAAATGCTGTTGTGCAGGTGGTGTAGTGATCCTTCGTACTATTGTTTCACGCGGCCGTGGTCTTACTTATAATTTTCTATTGCTATCGTCGTTTAACCCTTCTTTTAATATTGAACATTATAAATTACTTTACTTTCTAAACGGTAGATCCACAATCTTAGGTTTCACAACAATTTCCGCTCTGGGGCTTAATTTAAAGACTGTGGGAAGATTGAATTTGGTTCTTATTTAGACTACTCTAGCTATTATTATCCTTTCTCTCTTCAGCTGCCTGTTCTTCGTGATTGGTACATTATATGAAAACAGCATGCTGAAAAGTTTGCTGGGTATGCTAATATATTATTGGACTTTACTCTAACCTAGGAAATCGCCTTAGGAAGAGTACAATTTTCTATAGTTATAGCTACAATTACTTTCCTTAGTAAGCTTTTATGTTTACTCGTGCAGATGATTCACTAATATTGCTTATATGGAATATATGCTATGAGAGTGTAGTGGGCCGTGTTCTATATAGCACGAAATTCGGAGGATGAGTTTCTCTACGGCCGAAATTCGTAGTACAACCGAAATCACAGGTCAGACTACTAGCCTACACCTCAAAAAATCGTTCATATTCGATTTTATTTCGTCTCTTAAATTGGTTTTGGTATTAAAATAGTTATAAGAGAAAAGACATGCCTGGTCCAACTCAAAAATTGTACATATATTACATAGAAGGGAAGATGGCGGATGAGAAAGACTTGTAGATAATCGGCTAAACTTAATGCCTTCTTCGACCCGGGTTCGCGTTACATCTGTTCTATAAACAGAACAAATTCAGCATCTGGATGATAGAGCGTTAGCCATCTGTATAACTCCCACAGGAAGAAGGGAAGGTAAAATGGGTTGAGCAACATACAGTCAATTGTACCATCGCCATTTAGATCTGCTTCCCTGATCATTGCATCTATTTCCTCGTCGGTAAAGTCCTCTCCAATAGAGTTCATAACATAGCGGAGCTCATCGCTAGAAATCGTGCCGCTATTATTGCGATCGAAAACTCTAAAAGCTTCGTGTAGCTCCGCTTCTGTTTCGGGGCCGCTTATCATACCGCCCATCATGATAAGGAAGTCTATAATACAAAGTTATGTTAGTATCTGTTTACAAACCGGTTTGATCGTTGTCGAATTTTCAAGCATGACAAGGAACTGCAGAACAATGTAATAGATCATAACTTGCCATCAATAGTTATAGATCCGCTATTATTGCCGTCAACATCGTAAAAAACATCTTGCAATTCGAAACTGCTAGGGCTTTGCCCAAAAGACCGCATGATAATTTCCAATTCACTAAAGAGAGACATGATGTATGAGGATGACAAGTCTTGACCCGATATAACAAAAGTTGAATTGTTCTCTTTAAAATGCCAATAGGATGGTTTTCTCGAGGGGCTGATAGAGAAAGCACGAGGTACTAAGGGCTAGCACTTCGGTTCGTGTAGGTGGGTAGAAGTGGATAGAGAATGTGCAAACTTTGAAAATAGTCAGTCTTTTGTTCTTTGGGCGATTCTCCTAAACAATTCGTCGTTTGAGAGTGTAACATAAGTCGAGCGTAATGGATACTTGCTACCTCTATATTATCGAAGTTGAGAGGATGAGCCATGAGAAAAAAGCCGTAGCTAAAAATAACCATGGATTTCAGGAAGCATATCCAACAACGAACACCTGAAACCGTGCGCCCACAACCAACTTCTTGGCAAAAGACTGGAGGAACAAGGCGCAGTGGTACGCAGGCTGCAGTAGTCACCTCGGATTCATGTTCAGGACTTAGTCGCGTGGCCCCTATTAGAAGATGAGCCTGCTTGACTGGGCGAATGCCGTGGCCGAGGGGCAAACAGTCCTTACCAGATGCTACCATCTTGGCTGCTCAGTGCTCACCTATTTCATGATTAATCACGGCAAAATCGTATGCTAAAAATCGCAATGGCTAAGGATTTCATTTGATGACAGGAATTACGGGTAAGTATGGGGTCACACCGAAGGACTTGGCGTGTCAAGTGGGGCCTTTTATGTCGTAGCCTGAAACGAAGCGAATGTTTATTTTTAGTCCAGGGGTTGGATTCAACATATTCCCAATGTATGGCTATATGTTAATTTCTTGATTTCTATCCCATCTTTATCATCCTGATTTAGATCGCAGGTTGTTCTCAAGGTCGTGCCTCCCTCCCTTGACTTTGAATCGCCTGGCACGGCAGTTGGAATTCTGATGTAGAAGGACGTTGATTCGGCCGAAAAGCCTCACGTCAAGTCTATGCAAAGTTTTCAAACCGATCGCGAGCATCAAACGAGGACAAGCACAGCTAGAGACGAGAAAACCTCCCCTTCTGCTGCTTTTCGAAGGAATAATTTTGCAACGATGTACCACATGCCTCTTCTTGTTGATGCTGATGGCGGTTACAGATTTGCACTGTTCGCCTCGAAAAGTTGCCAGTTGGACAGCCCATCAGGCCACCACGTACCGCATTCTAACTTTTTATTGTACGAACAGTATGCAACCTATCGCTGTTGGGTAACGAGGCAACATGATACAAATGTGTTGGCGATTTTCCAACGCAACAAGTAAACGAGTCCTTCTCGATGGATCAGCCATAGCGGTAGTTGGGCTTATGGGAAGTTGGCAAGTTGCAGCCGCTGCCCCGTGTTCAAGAGATATGTGTTCAAAGCCCAGATCCTACTTTATCCATTTTAAATTTCATATCTTTGGGTACTATTATGCTTTCTTCTCCTACATCAAGCTAGTTTTTTCAAGCATGGTTGAATGCCGTCTAGAACATGCTATAGTAATAAGATGGTCAGGGCCAAGGACTTTTACATAGCAAATCTCCTGGCACCTCCCGGGACTAGCCAAAGTCCTCAAGCAGAACACGCAGTGCAGACGCACTCAAAAGCAGATGTGAGGACGGCAATGAGGAAGTAGATGTTGCAACCTGCTAGGGCATATTTGTCGGGAAGTGACTGTTGGCGGATCCCAACAGTTGCGTATTCTTGAGGCACAGGAAATGTTGGGCTGGTTTGTCTGGACAACCGTAATGTGAACTTCAGTAACACGGAAGTCGGTCAATCTTATGACCCGCTCTTGGCATTATTGCTAAACGACACTCGAGAGGTCGAGTTCGGCTACCGTAGCTCTCTTACCTGCAGGCCTCAGGAATAAGTCGAAGTTCAACGAAAAACGTTTGCCAGTTTCGAGTTGATCATTTCTTAACGTGTGACAACTCTGCATGTTCAAAGTTCTCGACTTCGCCATTCTCTCACAATGACTGGTGATAACACAATCGAGTTTACAGCCTACTGCCCGCCAGGGGTCAGTGAAGTCCTCGCCACGTCATTCGACTACTGTGTTGGCCGTATTAATCACGATACTGTGCTTAAATACTTGCACAAAAAACCCAGCCCTGGTATCGAAGCACAGGAAAATCTTGCTGTCGAAGCACAAATCTACAGCATCCTGGGACACCATAATCGAATTGTCAGGTTTAAGGGCGGCGATGCCTAGCGTGGCCTCCGTCCCGAGTATGCAACAAATAGATCGGTGGCCCGGTATTTAAAGTCCCACAATCCAACCACCTTACAAAAGCTCAAATGATCGCAGCAAACTGCTGAGGGTGTTGCCTGTATCCATGCCTCAGCTGTCCTTCACTGTGATATCAATGTCAATAACCTACTCCTCGACAAAGATCTCAACATCAAACTTGCCGACTTTCAAGAAAGGCATTTAGCGACTGATGGGAGCGTGCTCCTTAATAGTCGATCGTCGGAGAACGCGAAATCATCTATGCCTCGTTCCGATCCCAACTACACGGATCAGAAGACGGATATTTTGGATACGATTATTATGGCGACAGGCAACAAGGCACCAGCAAAAACGCATACAAATTTAACAACGCCGCTTTATTTCGCTAGGAAAATTACCTAGGAATATTTTTAACTATATAGAAGTACTAATTATAATATAACTAATTAACGTAAATTTATAAATTTAAAAACACTTATATTATTATATTCTTTAAATTATTAAGAATAGGCTATAGTAGGTTTTAAGGCTATTACTTTAAAGGGTCTGTTTCTATAGGGTAACTAAGGGTATCGTGGGGTAGATTCTCGCTTATTAAAAGAGCAAGGATGTCTTATGGTGCCTCGCACACCCCCGCTTGACTACCTCAATATCGTAATTCCTGCCTTGTTGCCTGTCGCCATAATAATCGTACCCGATATTTTTGTTCTCGGTTTAGCGATTTACTACATTATACGAGGCCATGAACCATTCCTAGAGCTAGCCCCCCTCGATGATAACGACGAATCTGAGATTATCGGACGGTTTACTTCTGGTTGCTTTCCTCCTTTGAGCTCCTATTTAGGAGGCAATATTGTCCACTGGTGCTGGTCAGGCAGATACGAATCTGCAATTGAGGTTGTGGAAGGCTTGAAGAGGATTGTGGAAATAATCGAGAATGTCGAAGTGCAAAGCGAAGGAAGCATGCTCTTGAGAGGGGTGTGTTTAATGACAATGATTGTATATTAATCATATCTCTTCTCGAAATGAGAATCAAGGACAACACCTTTCAGGCCCTAACTCCAAGAGGAACACATTTCAGACTCCAGGTCCATGATTGGACACCCTCATCCACCAGAATGGAGACTAAATTGTGTCTTTCTATCCCATCAGTTTCTCCGAGAGTGTTAGCGAACGACATCAAGCAAACCAATATTCAAGCATACTAAGGCTCAGCATCTAGGACAAATTTCTCCGCTGACAGTACTTTGGGCCAAGTAATTGTCTTTGGTACCCTTACATTTATCCGTTCCTACATCTGGGCAAGGCCTCAAAACATACTCAGTGATGATATGCTTCGGGGAGTTGATGCAATTTTATATTTCTGGCGTCTTGATCAGCATTATTTCGAGCATAGGATAGAAAGCTCTACTCGGGTATGAACGTCTCTGTTACATATATTTGGACATCTTATCTTTTTCAGAAGTACTAGGACTACAATGCGTGAAAGCAACTCCGTCCAACAAGTTTGGCTGTAGCGTAACGAAAGCCCTTCTGAACCTGTAATTATAAGAGCCGGAAGAAGGATCTTAATTTTTGTTCTCCTCTTTGTTATAAAGGGGTTATCTCCTATTGTATATTTCGTGCGCAGGCTTGCAGTCCATTAATGCCTCATTTTTAAATGAGTCACTCTACCAATAACATGGAAACCAGGGCCGAATCACGATTATTTGCAGAAGACCGGATCGAAATCCTCGCTGAACATGACACAAATGACCAAGTTAGGCATGTGCGTGCACTCATTGCCAGGGCGCGTATCTCCGCGCCATCTGAAACAGTTATAAGAGTAGGGTCCATTACTCTACGCCTACTTAAGCGAGACGCGTCGACGTGTCGATTTTTTGATGCCTTTCTTTTATAATTTATCCTTAAATCAACCGCTAATACAAATCCCTTAATATCAAAGATGTAAGACTTAATCCTATTAAGCCCTCTTTGAGATAATCCGGATAGCGATTAGCCTACTCCTATACACGTAGTAATTTGAGCTTATATATATTGTAGAAGGACAGATATAACCCAAAAGGGAGGGAGTTCAAATAGACGTTAATTTGACTTGAGAAGAGGAAGCTAAGCTGCCCGAGAACACGTCTTTTATCCTCCTTCGTCTAGGTCACGTGTCTGTGAACCATGTGACCTAGCACTAGCACCAGTGCTAGCATCCCTACTATAATATAATAGATTCTTATAACACGAAATTATTAATAAGACTAGTATACTATAATAGTTAATTTAGACGATATTAAGACAAGAATTAAACTAGTGATTATAAAAAAAAATTATAAGCCTTATTTAATATCTATAAGAGAAATCTACTACTATATTCGCTATATCGTAAAAGACTAGTCGACGTGCTAACTGTTATTTTCGTAGGTCAAAGTCTAGCTAGGAGTCGAGGCCTCTGTTCGAACTATCCGTCGAGAACTCCGCCGCTATATTATATACCTAAGACCCTATATATCACGCTAGTAAGCTAAGAAGAGATCAGGATTCGTATTAGAACACCGCTAGTAGGGAATAACGGACTATATAGTATATAGGGATAATAGTAAGACTAGAGGCGACTAGTAGAAGGTGATTTAGTTAGACAAAGCTATATTTAAGGTTAGGAAGAGTAGAAGGATCTAGGTTATATAAAGGGTAGACAAAAAACGCTATACGAATTATATATAGTTAATATATAGGTTAGAGAGGTTTTTAGTTATGATTTAAAGAGCTATTAGATAGGATTATAAGTTAGAATTAGTCTTTATAAAGAAGCTTTCTAAATATAAGAGTGTTTATTCTAAGGCTTATCTTAAATAAGTTCTAGAACTTATAGTTTTCCTACTATTTAAAAAACTTAAGCTAGAGTATATCTTTATAAAAGATAGTTTAAAGGTCTATATAAGGTATATCTAGCTTCTATATCTATAATATAGTATTTATAGCTTCTATTAGCTATCTTCTTCTCTAGATTTAAACCTAATTAAGAAGGTTTAGTATTAGATAGAAGAGCTAAAGAAATTATTATATATAATAAAAAATAGGAAAGATATATATAGATAGCTTTAAAAGTTTTAAGATTAGATAGATCTACGTGACTTTTAATATTATATAAAATAATTAACTTATAAATTTAAAGATATAAATAAAGTATAAAGATTAACTACTATTAATTAATTTATATTCTAAACTTTAGTATAAAATAATATAAATTATAATTTTAGTGAGTTTTAAAAGTAAGGGGGTTATTTTTATAGTTCTCGCTTAAGTAGGCGTAGAGTAATAGCCTCTACTCTTACGTTAGCGCACCGCGTATTTTTAGAATGAACGCTACAGTCCCTCTAAAGAGGACGTCTTACCTGTGGTGTAATTTATCTTTTCATTTCCTTAGCATATTTCAAACTCAGGGATGAGTACGAGAGCCGGGCAAGTTTCGATCGTGCATCAGAAATTATCAGTAGAAAGAAGCCGCAGTTTTTAACGCCTGGTGTTGGTATATATCTGTACAGTTTTTCCCGGCGAGATCTGTGGCTTATCCGATGTTGCTTGATGATCAGACGGCATGTGGAAACATTTTCCAGGGTCCTCGATGCAGAAGCGAGATCAAGAGAAGTTGACCATATCCAATGGCACCTGAGGTAATTGCGTCAAGACGGGCCTTATTATCAAGAAAAGCACCTGATCTCTCCATCCTCCCTCTCTAGACATAGCTACCACATACTAACTGAGCGTTTCCTCCGATTCCGCCAAGGCCCTTGAAGGGGTGGTATTGGGCCATTCCCTTCACTTTCGGTTGCTGCCTGGTCATTGCGGGCAAGAGTACCGAATGATTCGTCAAGCGAATATCACTCGTTAGGGTTAGTTGAGCTATTTCGGGTGTCGCTCTCTGCCCCCTATCTATCGCACACGGAGTCGTGAACAAATTGCTCGCAATCAATGCGCCTTGTGTCCTCGAGGATAAATCTTCGTCTTTGGTGACCAGACATGATCTGGAACTCTCTCCCTAGTATTTGAAGGAGATGACATCGTCCGCATCGTCGACAGGCTCTAAAACACCCGTCAAAGGGAATCCTCCAATGTCCAAGGACACAGGTGCTTCGGGCTCCTACCCATCTGGCCCCATCGAGGGCTCAAGCAAAGAAACGAACGATCAACCTCAGGGTTCAAAGACGCCCAAGACATCTCACAATCGAACGTCCTCGGAGTCATCGCGGCTGTTGGCTTATTCTCACATTTCTTCTTTCGGGCTTTCCGAAAACGTTGCAGATGGGAATCGCGATTCTCAACAGTCAACGAAAGCTGGCACAGCCAACGAGGATGACAATGAATACGATAAGGACAATGAATCCGATAACGACAACGAGACAATTAGGCCCATCTTGAAGAGGCACTCCAGCTCGCACCCGAGCCTTACGAATGTGTACACCGACTGTGGGAGGCACTCGGGCGACTGGTTGTTCAAACCACTAGCCAAAACGGCCAAGACGACAGCGACCAAAACGGTCAAGACAATATTTGGAACGAAGGAACAAAAGTGAATACACGCCGCGGTCGAGATGATTTGGATCGTTGGCTATAACAAGATGGAATAGATTCGGGATGGTTCAAGTGTCTCTAAGAACTTCTGGAGAATCCCGAGAACCCGATGGTGTATCGCGTCTTCTGAAATTGAGAGGTGAGAGGTTGTGCTTAAACAGGTAACCTGGCTCGAAGTGTAAGCTGCCATCACTAGACAGCAACTCTAACGGAGGCTAATTCAGGGGGATCTTATTACTCGCGCTCAGATATCATTAGCCAACTATATATAGGTTAGGAAATAAAATAATTTCGCATAGGGGCATTGATGGTTGGTCGGTCGTCCTCTAGATCGTGAGGGTAAGACACTTGTGTCGCTCCACGGACCAATTCTCAACATTTTGTGGACTCTGGAACATTTATGGCTTATTTATTTGACGCTTGACGACCACTTTGAGATGATTTTGTTGAGGGAGACGTTTCAAGTGATATAAAAGAGAGAAGAAGCAGAGGTTTGGAAATGACCGGGGGTCTTGGTAGTGGGGCTGTGCAAGTGCTCCGCCACCCTCTCTGGCCAGATCTATGAGCAGTACTAGGATTTCACAGGTTTGTCAAAGTTCACATGCAAGAAATACTGGACAGGAAATTTGGCTATGTAATGATCCACCAAATTAGGGGTAAAAGCATGGAATCCACTTGTTGACGAGTTGGCCAGCCCCCCCCATTAGTTGCATCAATATTAGAACCTCCGCCTAGCGCTAGAACGCCACCATTTGATCTCTACATGACGAAGAGCATACCTCCACATCTCATTACCACTTATTCTAATAGAAATTATTTTTGAACAATATTTTATGAACGAAGAAAAATTATGTCTCATAGTTTCAAAGGCAATTTTAGACTGGTGATACTTGGAGTAGAATGTTAAAATGCTCTCTGCACTATTCTACATCAGCCGTTTATGCAAAGGCCGGTATTCACCAATATCATGCCATTCCAGATTTCAACAAATCACGGGGAAAGCCTGCGCTATGTTTGGAACCTCGTGGAACATTCTGATGAAAAGCACCGCAGCGCGCATTCATTAGCATCCTGGTATTATTGTATTGTACAGTTTTCCCCAGACCCTTTGCAAAAATAAATCCCCCCCCTCCTTCCCAAACAATGCTGATTCCCAGTCCTCNTCCTGCCTATGCACTTGCCTGTTCCTCCTTTTCAAAGAGGTTATTGCCCTGTCGAACGCCTTGATCATCCCATCGTACATTATATCGTTGTTGTGGAAGGTTCCTGTAAAGATGTCCCCATCCCTAATTGGAAAGAGAGCGGATCGGAGCTCACGAGCCAACTGCTTGAGGTTCTCGAACTTCTGGGCAGGGTTAGGCATGATTTCAGAACAGAGATTCATTAGGTCATCGGAAGGAGGTGTGAGGCGCAAAGCCTTCATCGGAAACAGCTGATGTATTATATAATAAGTTGCGCATTAGAGAAAATGGAGAGGTTGACATCGGATGGAGACAAGAGGTGGAACGTCTTTATCGGAAACAATTCGTAGATTATACAATAAGTCGCGCGTTCATTAGGTATCCCCGGTATCGTTGTATCGTACAGTTTTCCAGACCCTTTGTGCCCAAAAAGAAAAAGAATCCGCCCTCCCAATGCTGATGACCAGGCCTAGCCACGGTTATGCAATTGCTTGTTCCTCTTTCCTCAGGCGGTCTATCGCTCTGCTGAATGCACCTATTATCCCATCGTACATTATATCGTTGTCGCGGAACGTTCCTGTAAAGATTGCCCCGTCCTTGATCGAAAAGAGAGTAGATCGGAGCTCACAAGCCAACTGCTTTTGGCTCTCGAACTGTAGCGCAAATTCCGCAACGATGTCTTCAAACCCGTTTTTATCCATGTCCCCTAGCTTGTTTCGCGCAATTTCGAATGCACATCGCAGCGGAAGGCGCCAAGCCCTTCGTTGATCTGGTTCACATGGATTGTGTCCAGTTCGGAGGCAGCACCCATGACGATAGACAATGCAGGCTGCGGTGCGTAGGAGGAAATCACGACCACAACGTGTGAGCAGAGATTTTGAGGTGTATAGTTTCTATTAGCGGTTTTGAATCGTTTCTACCAGAACCAGTTTGTCTGGGCAACCGTAATCACGTGAACTCGCATACTCCCAGTCAATTATAGCATCACCTTCAACGTCTCGGGATCAAAGATCACGTTATTCGTCGACAAATCGTTATTGCAAAATGCTAGCCCTCCGGACTCAAAAGGCTTCATCTTCCGCTGTTGGCGGCCACTTTTAATTATAATACGATAATGATTAGTTACTGTAGCAAGCCGAGGTATTTTGCCTGTCAACTGGTACTGCTGCGCAGATGGGTTAATCCTCAGGCCACAAGTGCTTTACGTAATCGGTTGAATATTGATCCGGCCCGCTCGTTTCCCAGTGCACTTCTCACATTTTCACTCGCTCTTTAGAATTCTACACCCCCGGACAAGAACATTTCCTTGTTAATAATGCGGTCTATGGACGACTCTTGCTGTATCTGTGGTCTGCTCTTAGCCGCTGACGACAGCGATTTCCCTCAATGGTGCAAAGACATACGCGCATGTAAGTTATTCTACCAGCAAAAAAGTTGAGAGAGTAACGTTAGACTCAATATAGTATGTCGGGTTGGATCCAAACCAACTCTTAGCGACATAGGCTATATCGATAATGATACGATGCCTTTCAACCTACCTATACCTCTGCATGGATTCAAACGATTTTGCTATCGCCGTAGTCCAACGGAGACAGACGACTTCTGCTACCCATTTCACGCCGCTTGCTGGACCTTGCTTCAAGACAACGATAGTGAAAAGCTTCTCAATAACAATGTCGAAACCTTATTCAACATCTTCGAGAGTTTCCATTACGACAGAAATAGCCGTTCTCTGAGATGGGGCCACGACTACTATTTCGAGGACATTTTGGATTCTTGTTCGGGTGAGGAGGACATCATAGCTGCCAATAAGGCAGACCTGGCCATTTTGGCGGACCCTTTCCATTTCAGCTTCCAAGAGGAAGGGGTTCGGAAACGGCGGCAAAAGCCTTTTGGACTTCTTTCATCTTGCTCATCTTGGCTAATGATGAGAAGGAAGGGCGCAATACCAATCTTCGTTTCCAGTACGGGTATTATATACTCATTAAAATCTTGGTACTATCAGAGAAAAATTTCCGGCCTAACTATAGCTATCGCGGTAATTGGATCAATGGCCTATATATATTGTCGCAATCCTCATGTCATTAACGATTGTCCTATCCATTCTGGACTCCTATCACTTCCACCCGAGATCCTCGAGTCAGTTATGTGCAACCTTGACTTTCGCGATGTCGATCATCTGCTAAAGGCTAGTGCGAGGCTCTACAGACGATATAGCGGAGACACTCGCAACCTACCATCTTCCTTCTGGGAGTCCAGGTTCTGGGCTCACGGCGAGACTTCTTTCGCGCGATCAATCCGCCCATTGTCATATTCTTGGACAGATTGGTTCTTCACAGTTAAATCTGAATTAAGAAAAGGCTCAAACGAGATGAACCTACGGAATCGAAAGAGAATCTGGAAACTTGGGGCCGATTTAATCGCCCTAGTATGTGCTATCGAGGAGCCTGACCGTGTCCTGCATGGTGATATTGTCACATTGCTACTAGGCCAGATACGGGGCCCTGTTGCGAGTTGCTTGGCCTTAAAATATGACTTTGAAGGTTGTCAAGAGTTGACGCAGATATATATGCCTTTTGGCAATAGGTCTTTATCTCAACTTCGTACGATAACACCATCTCATGTCCTTATCTCAAATCGGAGATTGATTTCGGGCCTCACGTTTACATTCAATGATGGGGAATCTGTTGATGCGGGTTATGTTATGGGTAGACGCAGAGCTCACGTCGATTCTATGCTTTCTCCCAAATTTTTATGGTTGGTTTCCAGCCCATTAGGGTTTGAGGCAATTACACTTGACGTATATCCCCAGCAGTTCCTTGACGGTTCTGCATCTCGCCACGGAAAGAAGCTCGCGGTAGCTAGATGGGCGTTAGAAAACCTCAAGGGGGTTTGTCTTGGCCTTGATGTAGGCCGTACCTTATTGATATTTTCGCTTTGATATAACACATCTGACATCCTTTTACTAGTCTATACGGATCGTGAGGATTTGTATCGAGATCCCTGAACACGAAAGTCTCGACTATATCCTCTGGACACCTCCTTACCCTTTATCCACTCCGTCTATGTGCAAGGGTGATATTGCTGCTTTATACGGATTGCAGAGGGAGTCATTCGCTCCAGCTTCAACTATTTGTATTAAACCGGAGAACGGGCTGCTCATCGCGATTAAAGTATATAGCCCTCTAGGATACTGTGCTGGTATCACTAGCATTCAATTCATTTACGATACAGGCCTTGAAAGCACGTGGGGTTCTGTCGACGAGGATGCTGCTTCATTAACCTTTTTCTTAGATGGGGCAGAACAAGTAGTCAAGGTCACAGTCTATAAGATTGATTCTTTGGTTTGTCATTTACAAGTTAGTCGTTTTTATAACAAGTTATTTCCTTATAGTAATGTGGATGTGCTCTAACCCAACCCTATAGTTTACCACGAACCTCCATAGGACAAGCGACTTCTTCCCTCAATTACCGGTGAATTCAAATATATCGTTAGAGTGCGCTGATTATAAGGCCTTAAATAGTGGGTATATTATTGGGTTCTGCGGCTGTTTTGTGGTTCGTTAGCCTTTATATGTCCTTAATGAAGATAAAAAGTAGCTGAACTTAGTCACAGGAATCGTCTAAACAGTTGAAATGCTTTGGGGTTATAGCAACAACTAGAGCAGTCTTTTCCACGTCACCCTGGTTACCCCCAAACGACTATACGTCTATCTCATATGCTGAAAGCCGACCCCGAGAGATGCCCCTCGGCGGCATTAGGAATCTTGGCCAGCAGCAATCTCGGCTACTACTAGAGAAGAAGTATCAGTCAGTTCAAGCGTCTATTAACCCGGTCATGTCAAAGTACCGGCGCGCTGACCAGGTTACTGGCCTCCTCTTTCGCTCAAACCACGACAGAAGTCATCCTGACTTACTTGGCCAATGGACAGGGCTTGGTGAGACTTACAATCTTGGGGAAGACGAGCAGATTTTAGGCTTAGAGGTTACAACGATCAAACCTAGATACAAGCTAATGGCGCGGCCCCTGTCGCAGGTCGAAGGTATAACTGTGGTGACAAACCTAATGAGAATTACCTGGAGAAAAGGAGTTTGCACACAGGAACTTGCAGGTTTGGATCAGGGCAAGCGTGGAATAACAGAGGTTCTTTGGGACTTTAACGCTATCTTTGACCGAGTACAGTGTAGTTATCAATAAATTGGAGATGGAGTGTATTCACTTCTTTCGAGCTAAAGCAGAATGTATCAAGAGTCTTATTCTTTATTATATAATTCAAACATCACTCTCCCTTTTACTCACAATCCTAGCACAGACTCATTTATGCGATACATTTTTCCCATCCCAAAGCCGCCACTTCTTCGTCCTACCACTATCGCTCCATCCATTCGCATTCCAAACCCACACATCCTTTGGACGAGAAGATTGAGGGATGTGGTGTCCCTGGTCATAAAGAAAGTAATTTCCCTCTTCGACAAAATAATACCGCTCTGAAAATTCAGCCTGTGACGGTCCAGCTAGGGTTGTCGATGTCCCTGCCCCGGATGAGCCAGAGGAGCCTGACATAGGCCCGCTGAGCTAGAAGTGACGGGGACGTCACTTAGAGCCTGAGGGATATTCAGCTTGAAATGGTTGAAATATTCTTGAATGGTTGTCGCATCGGCTTCGAAATGGAGAGGTTTCGGATGTCTTGTCTCTAAATTACCGCGAGGGAGTTTTCTCTGATAGAACTGGACGTGAGTCCCAATACCGACGGCTCCAAAAAGGGTCGTGCCAGCCGGATTAGTCGACTCAGCCATGTGATCGTCGAGCAAATTACAGGCGACTCCGTTAAAGGCATTGAAAGAAATGTCCTCACGAAGGCGTTTGAGCTCGACCACCAAGACGTCGATAGGGGCCCAGCCGGCGTTGTAATGGATGACTTTCATCACTTTGTTGTCGGGTTCGGTAGCGCCTTGTTTGTATTTCGTCTGATTCATCCAATGGTCGCTAGCAGGGAAGGTAGTCCATATCGTGTTTTCCCAGAGGTTTTGAACCTCTTTCTCTGTCGAGCCGGGCTCGATTTGTTCGAGACAAATCTTAATAGCTGGGTTTGACATATAATTGTACTCCATGGTCGATGGTGGAAGCCTACAATAGGGAAGTAATCTTGTCCCGTTTGCCTTAATGCGCTCGTGGGATTTGAAGTTCAAAGCGCTTGACGTATTCTATTGCGAGGTGGAAGTCGAGTTGGATGGGGTCAGCGGTGCGGGGGAAGCCGACTTGTGGATGAAGTAAGGATTCCGATGCCCGCAACAATCCTCATTGCGGCCTGATTTACGACGGGGGTATGGTGCGTACCAGCAGGACAACGGCGAGTCCTACACCCTGCCATTGCCATTCAATATCTTCCTCAATGTTGTCAACCGCTGAATACGAGCCGCCCATCTGTGCTGGCAAAATTGAGAGTGGTGCTGTGGCGAATCGGAGATTGTATGCATATTGTAGAGCTGAATTGGGTCTTGGAGATACGGGCGTGAATCGACCTGTTGTATGCCTTTGCTAATGCTTGAAGGAGCGGTCGACTCTGTCGGTGGGTTGAGTATAAATACTATATCAATCTTTGCTGGTCCTTCGTCCTTCCTAGACTTTTTTTCACCGGCCTGGCTCACCTTATCTGTATCTGCAGAACTAGGCTGAGTAGTGCAAGAGAATGCCGTCGAAGTTGTAAGAGTAATTAGAGCCGATGGATTCGAGCTGTTAACATTAAGGCAATTGGTTATGCCTGTCAAATTGGTCAGTCTTTAGGTTGTTTGAGAATGATCTACCTGTCCTTGTTCCTCTTCTCGACGCCTCTCTTGGTCTGCCCTCGATCGCTCTGTCCTTCTACGCCGACGATAGTTCTTAGAGGCTATTATATTTAGCCTACGCCTTTGCCCTTCTACCGACGATCCTATAAAAATGTCTATAGCTACCTTAGGGTTGTTTTGATACGGAGCTATAACGTGGTCAGGACCCGAGAAATGTTTTAGTGCTTTATCGCGAGGGCCTAATACTCTAGGAGGTATAGACCTTTATAAAGCGAAATCAAAATAAAGAAAGTCGTTTTCTATTAAGTCTTTATATCACTAATTCGTACTAGTAGTACGATTAAACTCGAGTATGGCTTTTCGTTTTAATAGAGCGCGAGAGGATATAGCCTAAGGTAAGGAGGAAAGATAATAAATTTAATACGATAAATATTTAATTATTAATATAAGAGTTATATTTAAAGAATACCTAAAATATCCGTATAAATGACTTATAGGGTAGAGTATCTCTGACTAAAGTCTTAGCCGTACTTTTCTCCTCTATTATACTATTAAAAGGATAGGTCGTTTAATCTTCTCTAAAATAAAATATAAACTTAAAGGATTTATATAGCTACTCTAACGTATTTCCTAACTATTATAGCTTATATATAATATAAGGCATATATAAGAGACTAGGCACTTTTTTCGAAAGGGCCTTATAAGTAATAAAATTGTTTTCTAGATTAATAACTTCCTAGATTAGCTATTCCGTAGTGTCACGAATCAGGAATCACGTGCAGGCCCAGGCCTGAGGCTCGGCTGCGACCAACGGGAACAGCACAGAGAACCAGGGTCCTAAGTCACGAGATCACATGACTAGTCACGTGACTGGTCAGGTGATGGAGTCCAAGGCCGAGGCTTGGCAGAGGGACCGATCGAACTTCGGCCTTCACTGCTGCCTGCGGCCCAGGGGAATAAGGGATCTATATAAGCAGAGGGATTTCCTTATTAGATAGGAGCTTCGTGCTCAACTTACTTTAGCAATCTTATACCATACTTTGATCTATCTTTGCTTGTAACGTGCTAAGCTTTCCAGTTAGCAACCCGATCAGTATTGCCTTGCTCGACACTTCTATACTACCAATCCGACAGACCTCCTGCTTACCTGAGGCGCCGTCTTTAGTTAAGTAGACCCCGATCCGTTATACGTAGCTAACTAAGAACCTATTTTACTAAGACCGGAGCCTATAATAGTCGTAGATTAGTAATTTATAAGATAAACTAAGATCTTTTAAACATTAGCTAGGTAATATACTATAGCTAGAGAGATATTAATATACTTCTATAAATCTTATTATATCTATTACCTAGCTACTATCTATAGCGATATATATTATAACATTATTATATAGATTTAACTATTATCTAGTAAGAACCTTTAGGTATTTACTATTAGTAGGGTCACGAAGATCTACGATAGAGATACGTTAAAAGACTTAGCTGATAGTACTTATAATTAACCTTACTAAATCTACTAGCTTATAAATATTGTCTAAAAAAGTATACTTAATTAAGAAAAGATAATACTAATCTATATTATATATATATAATATTATATTTAAATAGTTTAACTAAGTTTATAAGCTATTTAAATATTAATATAAAATCGTAGTCTTATATATTAAAAAATTAATAGATTAGATTAAATAAGAAACTAAAAATATTTTTAAGATTAGATAAAGTTTTCTAATAATATAGGCTATTATATATTATCTAATATATTAAAAGATATTAGAATTTTAATAACTATTATTTATTTAAAATAATAAAGACTTGTCTTATTAAGTGATTCTTATTTGTCTTTTAGCTAACTAAGTTTTTAAAAGTGTTTAGCTAAGTTATTATAAGAGTTAAATAGTCTATTAAAGAATATTAAAATAATAACTTCTTTATAGCTAAGTATATATCTTATCTAAAAGAAAAAAGAGATCTAATAAAACCTTAAGATAATAGACGTCGATTTTCTTTATAATTATAATTATATCTATTAGAGATAATATAAATTATAAGATCTATTTTTAATTTATAACTAAAAGAAATAACGAATCTGTTTATCTAAGCTAATTAATAATCTCTCTTACTATAAATAAGTTATTATATAGTCTCTTATTAACCCGGCTTTTATAAATATTATTTAAAAAGATATTAAGCTAGCCTATCTATTGTTTAACTAATACTGTTATAGCTCTATAAAGGCACTAGGGCCCTGACGTCACGTAGGGACGTATTTATAAGAAGGTGCTATATTCTCGAAGAAACTAAGCTAAGGAGAGAAGAAGAGAGGTAGCCCTGAAGGGGCCTTATATACAGGAGGTGAGTCTAGCACGGACCAGGACACGTGACAAGGGGGGACGCGTCAGGTAAAGGGGACGCGTCAAACCAGGTCTGTGACAGAAATCTCTCTACTTATATAGATCGCTAAACCCTATAGGCCGTAGGTACCCAAGTAGGCCGAAGGACCGATCGGTCCTCCTGCCAAGCTTCGGCCCTGGACTCTATCACCTGACTGGTCACATGACCCGTCACGTGATACCCGTGACTTAGGACCCTGGTTCTCTGTAGGCCTAGGCCTACACGTGATACTGATTCGTGATATAGAATTTTAAAGATATTTAATAATTTCTTTAGTATAAACCGAGCTATAAATAAAGAAGGTTATAATAAATAATAATCTACTATTATAGGCGGCGAGAGGTATCTTTCTATAGAGCTATATTAAATACTTAGGATTTCTCTACTACTTTCTTTAAATAACACGGCAGAATACTAGGGCGGACCGTTATTTATTATAAACCCCTTTTATACTTTATAAGTCAAGAGGTTAATAAGGTTATTATAGTTTATATTATTTAATCTAATACTGACTAAAAATACCCTAGCGTAGTTAGGCTTGTTCTATTTTAAACACGGATCACGAGAAAAGCCACTTTTTAAGCCGCTCTAGCAAACCCTGATTTGAGCAAATCATGTGATATAATTGCCTAAGTTTAAACCATTTTTAGTTATCCCGACGCTAAGCCACTTAGTTAAGCAAATGGCAATCAAGCTTTACGTCCACATTCCTGTCCTTGCTTCTTCGATCTCAGTTTCGCTGACGACTATTTTCTTTATGGCTACTACTTCCGAACTGAACATGCGAAAAAATAAACAAGTGGTAGGAGTGAGGGGAGTGGATGGCCTGGCTGGCCCAATCTAGGGGAAACATTACATGGCAGAATGCGGGGCGCATGTATGGGGTAAGGAAGGAAAGGGTGGATGGGTAAATGCGTGGGGTGTAGTGGTGCTGGGGAGTGGAGTGAAACCTGGGGTTATATTTAGAGTGTTATCACGGGAGAGGATTCCGGGTTGGGTAATATATTTACTTTATTTACCGGATGCTTGGGGTGGAGTTACCGATTAAATGGGGTTTTTCTCTCGCGCAATTAGCCTGTCGTGGACTCATGGTAGAGCTGGTTTTAAAATGCTTTTCTCGTTTTTTTTTCATGCGATAGATTGGGAATTAGGATCGGAATAAGGTTGTGCAGTGGTGAGTTTGGTGCATGGTATTGATTTTAGAGCGTTTTTAAAAATAAAGGGGTGGGCTTTTATTTTCGTGGTAAGTGAACACTGTGCCGTATCTTGGACTCTTAGTAAACATATTCGACACTTCATTTTTTTAACTCCATGTGGTTGATTCGGCGATTACAGAGAACTGCTACCGCATATAAACATTGAAATCTAAAGCATTTAGATCCTCCCTGTCTTTTCTATAAGAAATGTAGGACTTAGTCGCCCTTTTTGTACAGCCCCTTCTCGAGTCCCAAGTTTCATAAAAACTCAAAACTTTTCCGCTGTTTCTAAATACCCTTATAGAGAGGGCATATTTAATTTCATCTAAATTTTCAAAAAAGCAATTTAAATCTAAGGCTTTTATAATTATTCATTGTAGAAACCAGTAACAAGTCGTAACATTGATGTTACCTAGGCAACTTAAAATGAGTTTAACGGAGGCGAAACCCCAATAGCAGAGGCACATGCTTCCGACAAATAATTGTAGATTTTTTCAAAAATAAGTTGTTCAAATATATTTCAGCGCAAGGAATAAGAATGGTGGCTTCAGGATTACTCATCTGAAATAGGGTTATTTATAGGTCGCCAAGTAGAGCTTAAGCAGCTTCAGGGGTCATCGGTTACGCAGCTGAGCCTCGTCGAAACCTCCCCTCTTCCCAACACGTTGGTGCCCTCTCTAAGGCATGCAATTTTCCACTCTTCTCATCCTTGTCTTTCGTGCTTGAAGTCATCGCAATAAAATCGTAATGCCATACCTACCTCTAGCCTCCGATCGCGACGAAATCCGCGTGCTGAGCATTGCTCCCCAGCCTGAATTGCAATATTCTGGAAAGGTCGTGTGCACACTTGAGCAAGTGTCATTGCAGGACTTAAATCCCCTGTACAAAAACTACATCTCAGCACAGGATGAAGCCATTCCAGCCTATCAACACTTCGATGGATGGGCCAGAATATCTCGAAAGCAAGTAGCTGAGCAACCCAACACCCAAGCCCCTGTCGCTGTCGCTGTCACCCGTAAAAAGAAAGGCGCCTTCGAAACGCTTCGCGGATTAATTCGAAAACCTCAACTTGATGTCAACGAGGTTGCTAAGCTGCAGCAGGAGGAGAGTAAACCAATTCTCATCCCGTCTTGGCGATGGTCATATCACCGACAACTGACAGCGGGTCGTAAGGCATATCCATGTGGTGGCCCACACGAGGTACCCAAATATCTGACCGCGACTGTCGATACCATTCCCATAATCCCTCGATTTTCCTGGGGAGATTTCGAAGCCCTTTCGTATTGCTGGGAGTCGGAAAATCTCGATTGCGAGATCATTCTTGACTCGGTGTTGACAAAAGTCCCCAGGAATCTGGAAGCGGCTCTGCGAGCTCTGCGACACTTGCCGGAAAACCAAGCAGGGAACGTGAAATTCTGGGTTGATTATCTGTGCATTAATCAAAAAGACACCGAGGAGAAAAATCATCAAGTGAAGCTTATGCGCAGCGTCTATGGCAACTGCCTCGCGGTTATTTCTTGGCTGGGCCCCCAAGCAGACGACAGCGTTGCCGCGATTAAGTTATTGTGGCAGATGGACGTGGAGACATATACCGGTGACCGTCCGAATATCAAGGCTTTGCTATCTTCGCAGAGTTGGCAGAGCTTGCTAGTTTTCCTGTCTAGAAACTACTGGCAACGTCTTTGGATCATCCAGGAACTTGTTCTCAACAACAACCTGTCGCTCTTTATCTGCGGCAATGAAGCCATACCCCGGAGCGTGATCGTGCAGGCTTGTCATTTCTCTATGGAAAATATCGAGATTATTGATCCCAATTCGCAGAGTCGAATTTCTCAAAACCAAGACGAATCCCGCCAGCAACCGGACCTCCACAACAGCATCTGGCACCGCGCATTCACGATCCAGAGACTGCTCGCCCTAGACAGACACGCAAACATTGACACGATTCTCGACCTGGGAAGAAAAGCCAACGCCACGTACGCCCGAGACAAAGTCTACGGGCTGCTGGCTCTCCTGCCCGAGACGCTTCAGGCTGGCATACAGCCCGATTGTACGCCCATGGTCTCCCCGCTGAACGCTTACACCGATTTTGCAAATCGACTGCTTCAGAATACCGGGAAGTTGGATTCTGTTCTCTCATGGTGTTTCTATACTGCTGAAAATGAGCTGCCGTCCTGGGTCCCGGACTGGAGAATACCGTTCAAGAGACACCATCTCCAGTGGTTTAAAAATCACTCTGCTGGCAAGGATTTAAAACCTGAATGGCGGATCGAAGGGCTGCCTTCGCGCTTAATATGTAGAGGTATGGTGGTTGATAGCATCGCCACAACCGGATTTTCACTAGAGGCCGATGGTACTAGTAAACCATCTGATGCCATTCCAACAACAACCCCAACCCACAACCACTACGGCTCCATCGAGTCAACCCGATCCGCACTCGCGCGAACCCTCGACACTGGAGCAGACGGGGCCTGGCGCGCTATTTAACTTGGAGCGACGCGCTCGCAGATCCATCCCCACCCTCCTACGCACCAGCTCCTGTTCGCTTACAGCCGGCCGAGATGAATGGCACCAGTCTGGCGGGTGACCAACCCCACCCTTCCACGCTTATGCTGTCTCGTGCCCGTTAGAGTCGTGCATGTGCGCTGTTGTGTATCTCCATTTTCTCTGCCACTTCATTTCCGGATGTTTCTCTTTCTACCACATTTTGGACCATGGTACTGACGGAGGATCCCACAAATAGCAGGTTTCAACATCATGTTTCCTTCGACAATTTCGCCGGCGGTGAACCCACCGAGAAGAATACCATTTCCTTCACGCTCAATGTCAAGCATAAGGGCTACCAGTTCAAGAGGCGCTCCCGTACATTTATGGTTGGCATAGACGAGAATGATTACTCGGACATTGCTCTTGAATGGATGTTAGAGGAATTAGTAGACGACGGGGACGAAATAATATGCTTGAGGGTTGTGGACAAGGGCTCGAAGATAATTAGTGACAGGGCCCTAGAAAAGCGGCAATACCAGATTGAGGCTAGAGAATTGTTGCAGAGGATACAGAAGAAAAATGATGACAATCGTGCAATTAGCATTGTCTTGGAGTTTGCCGTAGGAAAGGTTCATGCTACGTTCCAAAAGATGGTATGTGGGAACAAATGTATTGCTGTTTAGTATACTGACCTTTAGCGTGCAGATTCAAATCTACGAACCTGCCATGCTGATTGTTGGAACTCGAGGCCGAAGTCTGGGTGGAGTTCAAGGACTTGTCAGTAATCGAAATTCGTTCTCGAAATGGTGCCTCCAATATTCTCCTATACCAGTTGTCGTGGTTCGTCCTACCGAGAAGAGAATCAAGAAAAAGAACAAGAGAGAGGCAGACCCAAGCAGACAAGATTATGCACGAATTTTGCGGGAAAGTGGAATTGAAGAGCATGAAACGGATACGGGCACAAATGGTGTCGGATTCGAGACAACCAACACCCCAGATTTGGAAGCACATGCCGTCGCGGCTGCCCTGGGTCTACCTGCCGCATTCGATCCTACACTCAAACCAATCAATCTCCCGAGCAGTCATTCACTTCGAACGGTCGACTCTGGAACCAGCGAAGTGACAACCGCAACAAGAGGAAGTCAGTCACCCGAATCTCGCCCTGAAAGCCCGTCGGCCGTCATGAAAAGCCCGAAGCCCACAAACCTCGAAAGTCCCGCTCTATCTGGTGACGAATCTGGTGACAATGAAAGCGAGGGTGAAGGAGAAGGAGAAGATGACGACGAGGGCGAGTTCGAGGTGGCTTCTGGTCAGTCACTTTTGGGTATTAAAAGCAGCGTCCGGCCTGAGATGGAGAAGAAGAAGAAGCTGCATGAGATGGAGGTTGGTGAGGCCAAGGCGTTACTTGCTCCTGGGGCGCGGAAGGCCAGTGTTGGGAGTGTGGATAGTTCTGGATCTGTGCAGGGTGGAGTACCAGTGGTGGATGATGATGACGATGATTCTTGAGGGGCTTGTAGATGTCAGTCAGTGTTTGTGCGGTAGATAAGGGTGTGTGGACGGGAGATTGGCCGCTTGATGAACCTTGGGAGATTGATACTACTTTTGCGGGTGACAGGACGTACAATGGGGTTAAATTGACACAGCGACGGTAGGATGGTAGGTAGGTAACTTACGAAAGCGAGATTCTTCAGCAATTGGATCCGGATTATGAAATGCTATCTATCTTCTTTTCACCCATTGTTTACTTTCCTTCCATGGTACTAGGTAAGCAGCAAGTGAAAATGGTCTCTTCATTATTATTACCCTTCCAAGTACCAATTCCTTCTAGATTGGTACTCCCTTTGGCTTTAGTTAAAAGAGTAGGTGGTAGACAAGCAGAAAGCGGGAAGGGGAACCATCAAGTGACTAGCGGCTGGTTTTGGTTTTGGGTGAAGTGTTGCGTGTGTGATGTGAGGGAAAGGGGTTTGGGAGTTAAGTTTTGTTGAGATATTGTGTGCTCGGATTTCTTCACTACTCGGCATTGTTGCTTTTTGATAGGAAGAGCAGGGTCGAGGAAATCCAATATCGATTAAGCTTGCTGTGTATTTATTTTATATTCATTTAGCAGTTATGAGGGATGAGATTATTATTTTTCTAACATGAAGATGAGGAGGCTCAAACACCCAGATATCGCAGCAGCTCTTTATGTTGCTCCACCAGTTTCTTCACGCTTAGTTCATGCAACTGATTGAACTTTTTCATAAGTATCTGTTTTTCTAAGTCACCAGTCAAGTCAGTAAAGCTTCCCAGAAAAACCGATGGATTCTCCTTGATAAAACTCACGGTCTTGTGACGAGAAATCAAGTGCTAGCCACTGCAGTTGGAGATTCTCCTAAGACACCGAATCGATCTTCGTGTTGAAGTAGCGGAGAAACTTTCTGTCGAGTGGAATCCACAATGGCTTTTTAGGATCTTCCTGCGTTAATTTAACGGCTGGAATTTTTCCTTTCATGACGGTTCTTTGACGGTATTCTTTTAACGGTTTGGTTTCCTTGAAGGTGTGTTCTGCTTTTCGCGCAGCACTTTTCCTTGTCTAGCTCTGTAGCGCGGTCAACTGCTAGAGTTGTTAGCCAACGGGAATTTTTCGTTAATTGTGTGATGGGTTCGGAAAATGGTTCAAGGAGAGGAAATACTGCTGGCTTCGTAAGATCCAAAGAACTTGCTTCTCTTGTGGTGGCTCCGTTTTTGCAAATACAAGTACATGGGCCACTTCAACTCGTCTCAACATTTGCACAGTAATGATATTTTCTGAAGGAAGCGACTGGGTCCGAACAGAGGCAACGTGTGATAAGGGAGTTTGCTCGCTCTTCGAAGTATTTTTAGAGGCCGAGATGGATGACGACGACTTGCGACTCTTCTGCACAACCTCAAGCCAAATTTGTATGTGAATGTCCCGGTACACGGCAGTTCTTGGAAGAATAACCGATATTCGGAACTTGATTGCAGGTACCTGAGAAGTTAAATGCAAGTACATTTTTAATTCCACCAGATTGCTATACACGTACATACGTGAACGCGCCACTAGATACTCAAATTTACAAGCTTAGAGAGTGTGGGCGGATCACAATCGTCACCGAAGTGTTGTTGGAACTTTATAGCAAATCGCTCTTCTAACCACCGACTTGCGGTCTCTATAGGAGATTGTGCTGAAGAGGGGCTGGATTCTTGGTCTGTATTTCCTCCAGTCCGTTGTAAAAGAGCATCTATTTTGGCGGCAAATTCTTCGAAACGCCTGCCTATGTTGCCTGTCGCTCATATTGGCCTGGAACTTTCTGTATATCCCAGATCATCAGCATTGCGGGCAGAATCTTGACTTGTTTTGGAAGTGACTTACATATGTAGTGTAGTCGCGACAAGTTGAACTTTCTGAATATGGAATGAGAACAACGAAGCCAGTCGCCTGATCTCGGTCCCTATGTCCCCGCTCGCCTTCTATAGTTTCTATTTGATTTTTGCAGTTGTTTTCTTCTCGTGGTAGAGTTTATGTTTTTTCAAGAATGCATCAACCTGTTCTCTATGTATCGTACTGCAACTGTGGTCAACTATCGTCCAAAACGCATCAGTGGATACTAGATGGTGCTCACCTAAGAACCTACCAATCTCCAAGGATCTGACCAGGAATTGATCAAATATACTCGTCGTCTTCATAGTTCCTCCTCGCGCCTCAATCTTTCGCTTCTGACTTTCTAATGTCTTCAAGATATTTTCCAGTTGTGTGCTCAATTCTCTTGCTGTGCTCGAAAAGCCCTCTAAGTCTTTGTTTGCATTACTCAGGTTCTTGTGAATCCAGAGGAAGAAGTCACTGCGGTCTCGATTTCGGAAATGCCGATAGTCATTCTGTTGTAGGCTGAAGAAACCACGAGTTAAGTATGCCCTTTTCCAGTTGTGGAGTAGCGAATAAGAGGGCAGGTGTTACAAATTTGATTTGGTTACGGAGCTTAAAATAAGGGTATAAATAGCTAATTATATGGATAGTTTGGTAGTATGTAGATAACACGGATAAAAATAATCAAAAGGAGAGAATATCACTTGATTCACAACAATTACAACTTTGACACGAAATAATAAAATCAAAATCAAAACATCTTACTCGTATGTAAGAGCAAAGGAACCTTTAATTCTTCGAACAGCTACGCAAAGCTCCTACTCAAAAATGTCATATGTATGCCCCCCCTTTTTACATGCCACGCCCTAAATTCTCTCGGCTATCAAAACATTTCAAATCGCCAATCAAAGGTTATTAATGGCTCAAAATTATACATGCTAGTGGCGAAGAATGTATAGTTCCTGCGAAGTGATGTAGATGAGTAAGTTGCTTCCCACTTGCCACTTGTGAAGATATATCGAGTAAGAATAGAAGCTTTGGATTTTTTTCTCAAGACTTGAAACATATTTATATATCTTAATAAGTTTTCGAATTTCAATATCTCAATGCTTAGAGTATACAGTACATCTTCACTCCAAAGTCTTCTAAACGCAGATGGTAACTTGCAAGCCACGTGCTACGGGACTTGAGATACGAACTAGCAACAACCTCTATTACTCCTGCTTTGTGCTTTTGACTATAAGGAAAACACACGAACGAATAAATAGAATTGTGTAAAGATAACCCAGAGAAAAAAGTTCAGGTAAAGAACATTTAAAGCGGGGTTAAGCGGGTAGATTTTCATCAACTCCGCGCCTTAAACAAACTCATACAAATCAACACTTTCAATTAAGAGAAGTGAATTAAAAGAGAATATGTTTCACGCGTTGTTATTAAATTATATTGATGCCTATTAGCAACGGCCAACAGCCTGGGAAGAATCCTTCGCCCGAGGTTAAGCTAGCTAATATTCGGACTTAACATAAATTCTTTCAAGATAAAATAGGAAGGTGGGGAAGAATTCTAACTTCCGACCCACAAAATCGCCAGGCACCGAAACTTCTTGGTAAGCTGATACTACGTCTCCATAAAAAACATTAACATCCTCATAAAAAGCCAGGTACCGAAACTTCTTGGTAAGCTGATACTACGTCTCCATAAAAAACATTAACATCCTCATAAAAAGCCGGGCCAAGCCCAATTCACAGCATTGCCAAGGCTTTCCCAAGTAGCTACCGAACTTGAACCTCTCCTCTTCAACACCAACACACAGTAAGAAAGTTATCCATTGCAACCTCAAAATATTCACAATTAACTAACCAGTCATAACCACTAGAAACGATTAAGGACCCAAAAATGTCTCTCCCTACAGAAATGAAAGCCCTAACCTACAACACTCGCGGTGGTCCCGCATCCGTGACCACCATTCCCCTCCCACCACTCCGTCCCACACACCTCCTCATCAAACTCACCTCCGTAGCCCTAAACCCCACGGACTGGAAATGCGTCTATTACGGCCCCCCCGCCACACCATTCAGCGTCGTCGGCTGCGATTACGCCGGCACGATCCTGCAAATTGGCTCTGAGGTCACCAAATCCTTTAAAGTCGGGGACCGTGTGTACGGGTGCGCGCACGGCTCGAATTCGGATGAGGCGTATGATGGGGTTTTTGCAGAGTATGCTGTTGTGAAGGGAGATGTAGCTATGCTTGCCCCTTCATCTTCTTCCCCGGCAGGGAATTTGGAAATGGAAGATTTATGCACGATTCCTTTGTGCAGCATCACTGTTGGTCAAGGGCTTTTTCAACCTAATAAAGGCTTTGGGTTATCCTTGCCTGGAGAGGGAAAAGGGAATGGCGAGTGGGTGTTGATTTATGGAGGCAGTACAGTGTGCGGTACGCTCGGGATCCAGTTTGCGAAGTTGGCGGGGTATAAAGTTATCACGACTTGCTCGCCGCGCAATAATGAGTTGGTTAAATCGCGTGGTGCTGATGAGGTGTTTGATTACAATGACCCCGAATCCGCGGCCAAGATCCGCGCGTTCACTGACAACAAGCTGAGGTACGCGTGGGATACAGCCGGGGACTCAAAATTTTGCAGCGAAGCTCTCAGTAGTGATGATTCGATCTGCCATTATGGAGCCATCCTCTTTGATGATTTCCCGAGGGAGAAAGCGAAAAGGACGATGACGCTGATGTATACGATGTTTGGCGAAGCCACGTGATAGTCACGCGACTAGTCACGCGGCCCGGGCGGACTTCGGCCGCAGCGTAGCTGCAGTGCATTCTTGCCTTATATAGCGTGCTAAGCGTATTCCCCCTACGGGTGAATACTATGGTCTTTTGGCCTAGCGGGCAGTGCGATCTAGAGCTTAGCGATCCATGTCACACTCTTATATAGTAGTTTATAAGGTGCTAAACTGTCTCCGGTCCCTCTCCGCACGTATACTAACATGTCTCGTATCCTAGGACTCTTAGTCTTCGAATAGTGCTCGCTAGGCCTGTGACTCCTATATAGAGCTAAATTGTAAGAGAGCTCTTAGCCTTCTAGAGGTTGCTATATAGGCTTAGGACTAAGGTATCTATCCTTATGTGTTAGGGCTCCTAGGTCCCTCCTCTCTCTCTTTCAGGGCCTAGATATATCTGTCTCTAGTAGGTTAGTAGCCTCTATAGGCGGAGTTCTCCTTTCGTCGCCTTCTTCTTCTTCTTCTCTATTCTCTAGTGTCCTCGCTTATCCTAGATCCGGGACTACCTCTCCTAGGCTTTAACGGTTTCTATAAGGTTGTCCGCCTCTTAGCTCTACCTTTTAATAAAAAAGTTATATATTAGGAAATTAATTATTAAAGATAAAGAGTTTTATTATTAAATTATATATTTTAATATAAGACTTTAGTTATTTCTTTACTTCTTTCTCTCTTACGAGTTTAATACACGAAGTCTATATCTTATAAAGTATTTTACTAGTAAATTAAAAATTAAAAGCTATAAACTTTTATAAATTAATAAATAAAAAATAACTTTATCCTTTAACTCTCGATTACGAGATTTAATATTATAATTATTTCTAATAATTTTAAAATATTTAAGCAATCGTAGAATCTTTAGTTTTTAAAAGTTTAAAGATAATGTTATAATACTTAAAAATGTAATGCGATGGCGTCAGAAGTCTGTGGCCTGACGGTTAATGTGACTTGGAATGGGGCGAAGCTGGAGAGGAGGGGCTTGGATTTTTGGTGTCCTCCTGGCAATTGCTGTACTTTGCTTTGATGATTGACATATTTCATTACTCAATCTTATGAGATTTTGCTAATGTTCGATATATAGGAGCAACTCCAGTCTGGAAAGGTCTACTGTAGAAGGACAAGAATAAAGGGAGTAAACCGCATCCCCCAAAATAGCGGTATAAACACAAATTAAAGGCACATCTTTGTCGCTGACTTGGTCTTATTCCGTTGTTGTCTTCTTTCCCTAAGGGAGAAAAGAGAGTATAAATACACTTATGGGTAGTCCGGAGCGGGAAAACTAACCCTCCGAGAGTGGCAGCTTTCCCCACTACACTACTTATCGAAAACCACATTTCTGGAGATACTTCTATAGAAGAAGGGGCAAAGATAGCAAGACGTGGATAGAAGAATGCCCAACCAGGCATCAGAAATGCCGAGTTTCCCAGACCACACACCTGCCAAAACGAACCGTCTCCGTCAGCTCAAGCAACAATGAAATCTGTCTCTCAGATAATAGCACATCTCAGGGACTTATATCTGTCTAAGCCATTGCTGGGGTCTCTTCCAACTCCCAATTACAACCTCTTCCAACCCCTCTGACCACCATTCCCAAATTCCCTGGAGCAGCGTGCCCAAAACCTTCCAAGACGCCATCTCATTCACCCGAGCCCTGGGAATCAAACACATCTGCATCGATTCTTTATGTATAATCCAAGACTCCGGCTCTGACTGGGTGATCGAATCCTCTAAGAGGGCGGAAATCTACTCCAACGCCTATTGCACATTAGCAGCAATAGCATCTCCCGATAGTCGCGGAGGTTTATTCAGACATCATTCATCTGATGAGCTAAGGCCAAGTCAAATATTCCTCACACGCCAACCTCGACGAGAAACCGTATTTGTGAGAGCTAAGGTCCATGATACGAATATGCTACCTTTACTAGAAAGGGGTTGGGTATTTCAGGAACAGCTACCCTCGAAACGTATACTATATTTCAACGATTACGAAATGGCATGGCAGTGTTAAACGAAGGTTACTTGTGAATGTAACTGGGTATGTCCATTACCTGTTATGGAATGGACCGATCTTCCTGAGGATGATATATGGGAGCAATTGATATATTGGTATTCATGTTTGAAACTTACGAAGGGGAGTGATAGATTGCCTGCGTTATCGGGGATTGCACACGCCTTCTAGGCAAGAGTTTTTAAGAATTATGATCGCGCCGGAGGATCTGGAAGATACTGCGTAGGGATATGGGAAAAGGATTTGGTGAATCGATTGTGTTGAGCAATATACATGTATCACTTCAGGAACAGTAAACAGTATTTTGATGACAGAATAAAAGTAGCAGTTCATTGCTTTTATTGCTTTCAAGAAACAGAATGACCAGTGATAACTCCTCTACCGATTATGCATGACTGGTCCCAAAGCCCGCTTCCTGTACAAAATATGATGCCAATGTGTGGCAACTCCAGTGTCCTTGGCCGTTAAACCTCTCCATCGATTACGCTAATATCATCCATCTACTTTACAAAGCCAACATGGCAAACAGAGCACCCATCACAGTAACCAAGGATCCCGAAACCATGGTGGCACCGCTAGCGGCGATAGCTGTGCTGGTTGAGCTTGAGCCAGAGCCAGTGGCGCTGGTCTTCAAGCCAGCAGTGGTGTAGTTAGATCCAGAGCCGGAGACACCTCCAGTGGCAGCGGTACCGGTAGTGAATGGTCCAGAGCCTCCAGTGGCAGTGGCATTGCCACTTCCACCGTTCTGGGGTGGGGAGAGTCCGGCGGTACCAGTCACGAGGGGCTTTCCGTTAGCGCCAGTTGAGATGGATGAGGCAGATGTTGTTGCGGTGCTGGAGCCAGAAACCGAGCTAGATGAAGAGGTAGTGATGTTTGTGCAGGAAAGGTCGTAAAGAGGGGTAGTGCTCAATGTGCTGCCGACGAGACCGAAGCTGGGGTTAGGAGTGACGGAATCGGAATCTTGGAGAGTGTACCAGTAGATGTTGACGTTGCCGAATCGTGGGCATCCAACCTCATCCCAGTAAGTCTTGGCGTTTGCGAGAGATGGGACACCAAGGTTCTGGGAAGAACCGCTAACGGGCCATCCGGTCTCGGTGATCCAAACGTCCTTGCTTCCAACAGCACTTTGAGTTTGGGACAAAGCACTCTCGAAAAGACTTTGTGCGGAGCCGATGCTGTTGGACATGGTGTTTTGGAAGTATGGGTAAGCATCCACACCAACGAAGTCGACGGCATCGATGACGGCTTGGTTGGAGCCATTGACCCAAGCAGTCCAGGTATCGACGTGACCAACTGGCTTTCCAGCTAATCCAGTGTTGGCAATGGCAGATCGGAGTTGTCCAATATAAGAGGCGATTGTGGCAGGCTCAGCACCGTAGCCGGAGTTGGCCTCGATACCGGTGGGCGAGATACGGTAGAGATCCTCACTTCCAACCGAGATACCGACAACTAGGTCTGTGAATGCTGAACCGTATTGTGAGATAGCAGATGCCAAGGCGGTAAGTTCTGCGTCGAAGGGTCCATCCCCACCTGAAGCCCAGAGACCGAGCAGGAGGGATGTGCCGGCCGAGATAGCAGCTGGAATGGCTTCTGTGGGTTGGTTGGTTGAGCTTCCTCCTTGCTGTAAGATTGTTAGCTGATTCGAATTGTACCGAAGACGCGTCAACATACGATCATGGTGTATAATCTAGCAGAAGTGAAGCCGGATGTGCCAACGAGGTTCTTCGCGGTAGTGAATTGGGCCTCGTACTGTGCTTGACTTGTGAAGGAGCCATCGGCGTTGGTTGAACCGTAGTTGAAGCCTTGGTATGCGGTGGCAGCAGCTGAGGAGACGGATGCTGCGAGGGCTAAAACGGAAGAGGAACGCATGTTGAGAGGGAGGAAAGTTGCAATTAGAAGAATTATGGTACTGTAAAAGTGCTGAACGACAGTTAATATGTGAAAGCTCGCGCAAGAAACAAAATGCTGTCGTTGAGACGAGTTGGCGGCGATGAAGAAAAAAGAAGAAGCAGAGCAAGACTGGTGTTGGGATGGGAAAGTTATTTATGGGAGGTGCATACGAGCCTGGGATGGGGGGTGGAAGGTGCAGGGGGCGTCTAAAGCGGCAGGATCGCCCATAGGAGGCTTCGTCCGCAGCAGGAGGGAAGGCCAGCAAAGAAGCAACAAAGAAACAGCGAAAAAGCAACTGTGGGTCTTGGAGGAGATTACAGGGCCAATGAGGGACAGCCAATTTCATCGCCGCTTGATTTCTCATTCCCTCCCTGGACATGCCAGCGGGTGTTCCTGGGGTGGCGCTGCACACTCAATGATTTTTTTTCGCGGCCACGCAGCACCGTCAACAGCAGCGGCCACTCAGGAGACGATATGGTGAATGACGCGCTCTCGGTCTCCTGGTTCCTGCATTAGACCAACAAAAACCGGCTTATGAATACGATGAGAGTGCAACGTTTTTAATGTTGGTTCTTCACATCCTCTTCACACTCTTGCCGGAGTCCTCAGTCTTGTTTATCTTCGCTTCTATAAATACATGCGAGCACCGCACCGCATCTCGTCACAGTCACGTCTTAGACTAATCTCTTGTGTCTCGCGGGTGGCCAGCAGTGCGGAGTCGGGATGGGATGAACACGAGCGCTCGGGATCCACTTGCCACTTCCTTGATGTTCCTCGCGCTCTCCCGGATCGACCGGTTGGGCAAGAACAAGCCGAAACGAGAGAAAGGGGTTTAGTGTGTTGGCTGATGACTGGAGGTCCATGGGGCAGCGAGATTAAACACGTGATTGACAATTTCCCCTTAACCTGCAAGTTGCCCAGGGGCGGATTTGTGGATTCCTCGTTTTCAAGGCTCACCAGAGCTCATCACTCTCACTCGTGCACTGGCGTGTGTCTTACAACTCACAACTTCTCGTCTTCTCAACACCATCACAGCCGTGACAGCGCTATCACAGCACCATCTCAGAACCGCATACTGTCGCGTCGCATAAAATCAAAAAAACGTCCTGCGATATCACTAGCTTCTTATCTGTGCATAAAATACATGCATCGTCATTGTTGTTTTTCCTCACGTTTCTCGCTTCTCCGCACCTCGTCCAGCCATTACACACCGTTCACCAGCTCCACCAGCCCAGACTTCACGCTTATGCCCTTCTCATCTCAAATGTCTTCATCTTCTGCACCTTCGAACATTATGTCTTCATCAGCGTAACACTTCTCCTTATCTGGATGTTTCGTTCGACATTCTTTTTGTAACGTGACATAGCTTGCATATGAGAAGCATGCGGATGCGGGGTCATGGTCATCACACAGGAAGCCAACATGTTTTCGTTTCTTGATCTTGATTGTTTCCTGCGAGCTCTAAGACTTTCTGGCCCGTTTTTTCTTCATGGCAGCTTAGCGGTTACCATGACCCAACGAGCTGTTGGAGATTTTAGCGCTTGCTGGTAGGTACAGTTGGGGAAGCGCCAATTTGTGCCGAATTCAGTCAGGCCTATTCTGAGGTCATTGCCCCGCGTACACCTGCAAATATTGGTACTTTCTGCAGCACTGAGCTCAGCAGTTCGATTTTTGTAATGCAATTTGTTACGATAAATTGGTTGCGATAGCACGTTTTCCAGCACGGAATGTTCGCGCGCTGCCCACAAACAACCATACAATGCTCATGATCTCTTGCTAACATGTTGAGTAACAATTGCATTCTTCGTGTATACCCCTTGAAACTCAAAACCAACAACCTCGACCCCCAACCCAGCCACAACATCTCAAAATGATTTGGACCGCCTGGCGGTTGCATATCCCATTGGCTCTCAGCTCACATTTCAACCTTTATCCAGATTTTAGTCTAGTCCGACATAGGAATTTCGAGCCTAGACAACTCTTATTATAGATCTTACGATGTTTGCAGAGCCGTTTTGGTCATGGGAAGTTTCAACAGCCTGGGAATTTCGTACCCAAGAGCTTTATCTGTCGACTCCCAATTATAAGTATAAGCTTAAGGTCATGCAGTACTCTTTCACTTCAAACTTTTATTCTCTCAATCTCAATCTCACGTTGCAAAGGAAATCACGAACACTTTCACTGTCAAATCCATACATCAAGTCACAATGTTGAGCTTCCAGACTACCTCCAGGCGAGGACGCGTTCCAACCGTTGACAGTGACCCGGAGTCACCAGTCATCGAAACTTCAAGGAGAAAGGTCGAGGCGGAGCCCGTGGAAGAAGCCCAATCGGAAGAGGAGGACTATGAATCCAGTCCAGAGGAGACTGAGGAGAGTAGCCCAAATAAATCCACCAACACCATTCTCAGCGAAGATCCATTCAGCAACGAGAGCAGTCGTATTTTGTTTGATTCAATTGGTATGTCCTTTGCTTGAATCTCTTTGAGAAGTGCCTTTGCTAATCTAATTTTCTGTAGATCAACTTCGAAGATGTGGTGCAGGGCAGGACCTTGATTTACCTCAAGTACGTCACTCCACCTTCTCGGATGAAACTATGCTAATTTTCTCAGCTTGTAATCGTTGGAAAGCAATCCGCCGGAAAGTCATCTCTGTTACAAAGCTTGACCGATATCCCATTCCCGGTCGGAAGCAGACTTTGCACTCAATTCGCCATGCGTATTATATCTCGACGAACTCGCCCAGGCACAACCGATATGGTTCAGGCAACGATTGAGCAGGGTGATGTCAATCCATTCTCTAATCGAGAGGATGATGCTAGAACAAAGGATTTCAGGAAGAACATGACATCTATGACAGCTGAAGCTTTCGAGGATCTTATTAATGAGGTTAGTAGCAATCATTCTCTTCTAGACGATTTTTTTAACCCCCTTTTAGGCAAAAGAAGCGATGGGCATTCACTCTCCTCATGCCTCAGAAGACAGGAATTACTCGAGCAAGGTCCTGAAAATTGAACTTTCTGGTCCCAAACGCTCTCACTTTGGCATTTTGGATCTTCCTGGTGTCTTCAGTGCCCCAGTCAGGAGAGTTTCGAGGCGAGAAATGGATGGTGTTACAAAGATGGTGACATCGTATATGAAGAAGCCAGAGAATATCATCATGTGAGGATTTCAGTTTCTAACTAAGATGCCTTGCTAATCGTTGGCCTAGATGTGTTGCAGATGCATCAGGTGACATCTCAAACGAGCAAATTCTCCCCTTGGCCAGCAATGTTGACAGCTCACGGCTGGTTGGAGTTTTCACGAAGTGTGATAGATCGGATAACCCAGCAGATGTAAGTACTTTCCCCCGTAATTCAACACATTGCTTACAGGTCGCAGATTGTAAAACACGTGAACGATCGAGACGGCATCGCCGACAAGACCGTCCGCTGGTTCGTCGTTCAAAATCGTGGTCCCAAAGCCTCCGCTACCTTCAACCGCGAAGAAGAAGAAGAATCTACATTCAACAAAGACCCTTGGACCGAAATTCCCTCCCAGCAGCGCGGCACCGTAATGCTGAAAAAACACCTCGCCAACCTCCTATGCAAACGCATCCGTGATGCCTTCCCCAGCATGCTCAATACCGTCACTCGACTACTAGAAACCGAAAAAGTTCACCGTCGTTCATTCGGGGAGCCCCGAACCAGCCATTCGCAAAAACTTTCTTACCTTATGGAAATCGTTGGCCGTTTCCAGACGTTGGCACTTCAGACGCTGAGATCACCTAGTGAGCTTCCGTCTGATAGTATGAAACTTCGTGGTTTGGCTGTGCAAGCTACGGAACAGTTTTCTACTGAAATTATAAGCTGTGGCTTTCGGCACAAATTTCTGGAGATAGGAGATGATGTGGAGATTCCTGTTGATGAAGAGGATTCGGATTCGGAACCCGATGACAATCGAGTGGTCGTTGTAAGCTCAGCCTTCCCCTTCTCATCAAAGAAACATCCTCATTATAACAGGAGCAGAACCTCAACACACCCGACCTTCGCGCCTCTCGCCCAACCCGCCACAACCGCAACCAGGGCCACGGGTACATGTCGGGCCTCCTAACCCCGTCCGCCTCCCCCGCCCGAAAATCCATCCACAGATCCCCCAACTCACAGTCCCACTCCCAACCCAAAACCAAACTCCACCCCCTCTACGCCGAAATCCGGCGCGAACTCCTCACCAACCGCGGCGAAGAATTACCCGGGATGCTCAACCCCTCCGTCCTACGCCCCCTTTGGCGCACGCAAACCACAAAATGGCACTCCATTGCCGAGATACACATCCAGCGCGTCGTGGACCTCACCACTTCCGTCGCACTCGATGTTTTCCACCTCGCGTGTAAGAATGTTGGCGCGACGGACCGCGTCCGCACTGGTCTTGAGGCCTACCTTTTGAAATTCGCAGAACAATCACGCCAAGACGTCCTCCAGAAACTAGACGAACTGTGTGACAGGAATCAAAACATGGCCCTCCAAACCTGCAACCCTCAATTCAAAGCCTACGTCCGCGAAGCGCAAATGAAGCGATTCGAAAACGCCGTCGCGCGATATAGAGCCAAAGTTCCTTCTCTAGGGTTCATCATGGGACTGTTAGGTGACCAGGACGCGCCGAGGTTGGCGGTGGGGCCGGAAGCGTATAGGGATTGGGCGGTTGTGGATCAGGCGCATCTGGGGATGCTGTTTGAGGAGTGTCATAGTTTGAGTGTGAGGAATGTGGAGGATGAGGTGCATGATCTTTTGAGGGCTTATTATGAGGTTCGTCCCCCTATCCCTATCCCCTCTTCTTCTCCCTTTCTCCCCATTTCTACCACCCCTCCTTCTCCCACCCATCACAAACTAACACCTCCCCCACAGGTCTCCATACAAAACTTCATCCACAACCTAACACACAACATCCTTGAGCCCTTCCTTTTCTCCCCCTCCGGCCCACTGCTGGGATTAAACCAAGATTTTCTGTTAGGGCTGAGTGAGCAGGAGATTGAGGAGCTGGCGGGTGAAGATGAGAATATCGTGGAGCAGAGGAAGGAGAGTGAGGAGAGAATTGAGAGGCTGGGGAGGGGGTGGAAACTCTACTAATCAAACTCTAAAAAACCCCTTTGCGTCACTTCTATTCAAGTATAGTAGAGCCTGCGGGGGGGGGGGAACGAACGCCTTCGTATTTGTGTATCACATACTAACACTAACCAGGATTCAAAGATCCTATCATCTAATCTACATTCTCATCCTCAGGTTTCAATGTGGCGATTGACGCAGACAAATCTTCCTCCTCAAGAGCCTCAGGCGCAGGATTGTCCTTTGGAATAATCGTTGGCTCATCGCTTGCCTTGACTGGCTCATGATCGTGATTATTACCACTTGATTCGGTTGCCACTGTCACCGTTTGTGCCTCTTCTAGCTTTTGTGGATGCAAGTCCTCAGTTACTGAAGGTAATGAAGATAATTTTTCAGCATCAGCGGAAATTTCATCTGGTTCATGTAGCGATTGCTCTGCTGTATTGGTGGTAAGAGTTGGTGTCTCTGATTGAGATGTCTTTGTAGGTGGTGCAGCGATCTCTTCTTTTTCTGTAACAACATGTAATTGGTCTTCTTCTGGGTCAATCTCCCAAAGCGTCGAAGGCATTGAGAAGGTCAAAGTACTAGGTTTTTCCACAGCTGGAGCGGCGACAGCACCAGGTGAAGGACTCTTTGCGGGAGCTCTCCGAGCGGGACCTCGTGCTCTTCCTTTTCTAGCGTCCGCTAAGGGGACTTTCTCTTTCTCTACTTCAGCCTGTTCTGGTGCGGGCTCTTCCTTTTTGGGTGCTTGAGGACCGAGTTGCAAACGTTTGTTGAGGTCCGACATAAAGCCGCCTTGAAGAGCAGCGATTTTACTTCCAATTGGTCTTGAAGGAACTGGTGGTTTTGGTTTTGCGGCTGCAGCGGCACCTTGATCAGATCCGACTGATTTTGCTGATGAGTTAGACGCTACTTGGGATAGGGGGATGTTTTCAGATGATTCGCGCGCCAGTGGTTTTGAAGGGCGAGCTGGGACTTGAGGCTTTGCTTTGATGGGTAACGCAGGTGAGGTTGTATCCGTTCCTGGTGCCTGGCGTTGTCGCGCTGGGCGTTCCGGGATTGGAGGTTGCGATTTCTCGGGTGACTCTGACAACTTAGACTTTGTGGGGCGAGCAGGAATGTGTGGTTTCGTGGTTCCTGCTACGCCTGTAGTAGCACGCCCTTCCTCACTACTAAGAGGCAAGCTAGCCGCAGTCTTGTCCTGATCAGCGACTGCACCCGTGGCAGAGTGATCCTCGGGTGGATTTAGCGCCTCTTTTTCAGCTGATTGAGGTCCGGCAACCGTTGTTTGTAGCTGGAGACTGTCAGGGGTGTCCTCCCAGATGTCACGACTGGGGAAGCGTTGCTTCATTCCAGGTCTTGTTTCCGTAACAAGGTGAGCTTTCTTCTCCCATGGCTTCTTCTCTTGGTAGAGGAAACTGTTTGAGTCACTGTATTCTTTCTCCGCTAGCTCTTCCTGTCTCCTGGCGAAAGCCTTCTCGGGGGTTTCTTCAGAAACTTCTTTTGTTGCTTCCGTTTCTTCAGGTAATTGTGGGGTTGAGACAGTCGCCGTGTACTGCAAGCTGTTTGGTGTGTCTTCCCAGATATCCTGGCTCGGAAACTTGCGGTTCTTCAACTCGGGTCGTTTCAGCCTGTCAGCCGTCGTCAATGGCTTCTCCTTGATAGCATTCTTTTCTTCCTCCGGAAACAACGGCTCATACTCTTCCAAATCTTCCAGTTTCATCGAGTCAGAAGGCAAGCGAAGACCGGGGACATTACCGTGAATACTTCCTGGTCTACTCGATGGTCTACTGCCATTAAGACTGGACTGGCTAGTAGATTTATGATAATAGAAGCCCGATTCGCTCCCTGTACGATCATTCAGTGGCGACACAGCGGGTTGAAGCTCCCAGCCAAATGGCTCTTTTGCAACTTCATCAGAAGCCAAGATAGGAGCGGAATAGCCAAGCTCATCATGAATTCCATCCTCTTCCCCCCCATGACCAGTGTTGGGCCCCAGATCTTCGGTAGAATCAAGATGAGCATCACCCCCGTAAATCCTGCTAACGCGGCGTGCTGGGTCGACATGAATTACATCGTCATCCTCAACCTCACTCTCTAAAGCTGTATCAGAGGGTGCGTCGAGGCTTCTTGAAAGTGTGCTTTCGAATTCATTCTTTCCCGTGACATCTGCTTGGAAAGATTCCTTTCTCAAAGGAGACTCAACATGCGTCTGAGACGTATTTGAATGAGCGATAGTGAAGCTTGAAGACTGGGGTCGAGGTGAAGACATTCGTGAGGCATATTCCTCAGATGCTTGAAATCCGACCTGCTCGGTTGGGGTCCCCATTACCGCTGGCGACGTTCCTAGATTATATTAGATTCTTCCGGTCCTTCATGTGCAAATTGCACAACTGTGTCCCTTACCAAGTCCAGCACCCCTGCTGGCTGTATCTCGAACAATTTTATTCAAATCCTCACTGCTCATAGCCCATTCTGGCCGGCCTTCTCCATATTGACCAAGCTCTTTCTTGAAAAGCTCTGGGCGCTTCTCGTAGTATGCCTTTTCGAAACGATCGTGAGGGAGTACCTGGTGACCATGTCTGCCATAGGCCTCGAGTGGCATATCGTTATCGCGGGCACTGAGTTTCCGGCCATGATGTCTGGGTTTTGAACCGTCATTGTGGAAGCCCACGCCAGGGGCGTACGGCTGAGGAAATGGAGCCGGAGATGGGGCTTGCACATCTCCAGCATTTGGGTACATTGGAACGCGCTGGCCAATCTCAGGTATGCCATGCTCGCTGTCAGCACTTGATGGTGGACGCTCAGTGCTGTTGGAAGTCTGGCTGGCAAAGCTAGCCTTAGCCTTTAGCGGTCGAGACGCGGGGTCCTTGTCATCTGTGGTTGCATTTCCAATGCCGAAAGCTGCGGCTTGTCCTGAGTCTGTTCGAGTAACGGTTGAAACTCTCTGCTTGGCAGAAGATCCTGGCAGAGATGGTTTGGGAGCATGGAGTTTGAGGTCATTGGAGATATTTCTTGTTTGTGTAGGGGATGTGCCTAGCTCCTCGGGAGCTCCAAAGACCTCGGCGTACTCAGTCCCTTCCTGCCCAAGGGAAGGAAGAACGACACTCGGAGGACGAGGTGGCAGATCTGAGCTAAGAGCATTGGCCGTGTTATTATTGCTGAGGGAAGATTTGGCTTGATTCGAAAGGAAGGGAGTTTCGTTGAGGGGCGATCGAGCATAGCTCTCTCGTTGGGGAGAGATTGAGCGGTCAGGACGACGGCCAGCTGGGCGAGGAGGAATTTTGGGTAATTCGCTGCCCAGAGAACTACTCACGCTTGAGGCATCCTTCTGGGCGCGAGTAGGGCGAGGTGGAATCTGAGGCATTGCGGTCGACATTGTGTAGGTGCTTGAGGTGTAGAAGAGTAATCGAGGGGATTTCTCTTCTATCTTCTTGTTAGTGACTGCTCTACTCGGTCTAAAATCTGAAGCAAGCCACGCAACAGCCAATGCGAGTCGACGAAGGGTAAATAGAGAGCATAAAGACTAATTGTGATTTCCAGGGGTGATCTGCAGCTGTTATCAACTCCCAGGTGGCATGCTGACAACGTGATAACACCGTGCCAATAGTCCAATAGAGGAGAAGGCCCAGAAGGTGCACTGCCGGAGCGCTGCAAGCAGGTCGTGATACAGACCGCTCAGTGAACACCTTTGTAGAACATCTGGAGGCGAGACCAATCCCGGAACACCATCGGGCTGAATGCTGAACGAAAGGGAGAACTCACTTTTAGATGGAGGTTAAAGGACGGGTCTGCTGCGTGTGATAGAGACCATCGAAGCCGTGGTGGTGCAAAGCATTTATTAGGGGAATGGGAGAACCTTGGTATCCAGTTCTATGTGTAGGTGGTCAGTCCGCTAAGATCATTCCGTCACAGAGCTAAAGCCGCCAGGGCATTTCCACACACTTCCATGAATCGACACATTCACTCCATCCAAGTTGATCCAAGTCGACCCAAGCCAAGTCAGAACAAGCGACTTCCCTCTGCAATGCGCGAGATCGCTTGCCCCTCAGCGCCCCTATAGCTGAGCTGATTGGAGATGGCCTCAAAGTCTTTGAAATCCCTCAGCGTGATAGGCCCCTGCCGCGAGGTATTTTTGCAGGGGGAGACTTCGTCCGACGCCCCTCTAACAGCCCCACCATTGATCCAGAACATCGTGATCGAATGGCGACAAGACTTTCTTGCTGCATCCTCACATGTCCTGAGCCATTAATTTCAGCCGTGATCAGCAGCACATACGAGAAATCACTCAACAGAAAAATCTCAGTTTCCCATCTCCGTGGCCCTTTTCCCCACGACATCAATTGAACACTTTCGGGATGCCGTTAATAATGACCACAATCTAAGAAGCCATAGAAAAAGCCAAAGTTCACGTGGTTGGTGAACCTGCAGTAGTGCTACCTCAAATTCTTCCTGGCTTCCCCCGCAACGGTCATGGGTTTTAGACTGCTGCCAATCAAATTTTCTATCATAGCTCACCTTACGTCCCCAGAACTCTTGGTGACGTGCTCAATGAAGTGAGTCGTGGAGGAGTGAAGCACTCGTGACTTTGATTCAGTACTTTCAAGGAACCCGGCAGAGTGCCGGCAATATAACCTGCTCCCCAGATACCTCCTCGACGGCCTCCAGAGAGAAAGTAACACATGGACAAGAGGTATAAAGGTACATTATAGTCGAAAGCTCCAACCGTAGAAAGTCATGATACAGCCAGAATCAACCAACCTCAAACCCCGAACGCCAAACCCCAAACTTCATGCTCTCTTCATTCTTTAATACCCGAGCCCTTCGAAAATATACACTTCCATCCAGGCCCCGGAAAGGTCAGCCTATCCTATGTCCCTCGAACACTACCCCGTAGTCGTAAATCCGGCATTTCCTCCCCGAAGCCTTAAATAATCATTTGGGCAACCCCTTGGCCACCAAGAGTCTTGCTCCCCACGAATCCCTGTCCCTTGATTCCTGCCAGAGCATAAAAAGAGGCAGCCAATGTCAGCATGACAGCTGCAGCAATAAGACTAGTTGCCGAATTAATAAGACTAAGCCATTGTACAATGCCCATAACAAGGTAGATTCCGGCACGCATATAATTGGTTGTAAAGCGTCGCATAAAAGGTATCGAATTTCGATGAGGTAGGGCAGATACGGAGGAGAAGAGGGATTTCGATGAAGATGATGATGAAGGAGCTCGCACTATGTAATTGTTAGCAGCGCCACGAAACTGGGGTGGCACTTTCTTACAGGCATAGAGCACCGAAAAGAATCAGGATGCTAACGTGGAAGAGATGCGAGATTCCAAGGGCGAAGCACAAGAATATGCACAACACGCCGGTCCTGTCATCAGCCGCGCCGTCAGCATTGCTTAGTGAATTATAGCTCAGGCGTGAGAGGCCAAGGAGGCGCTTTCTGATTTTCGATCGAAGCTCGAACACGTAATAGGAGCGCTATGCATTGCAAATAATGGGTTGATTGATTGCCCAAGTTCGAGAGCTTGAGACAAATCTAAGGGGTCGCAAAATGATGGTTTGCTTACCACTGTCCGTAAATACCTATAAATCAGGATTAGCCAAAGTACATACTTAAATGAATCTAGAGACTGTGCTCACTGAAGTTCCGCGTCGCGAACTCCTCGGCGATCGTCATATTTGCGACTCAGGGATGGCTTTGCTTTGTTGAATGTGGAGGTGGATTGAGCTTCAATGCGCCCTCGCAGCTTAAGCTTGTGTTCTGGCTTTGATAGGATTCGGAAGTTTTGGGGTGCTGAAGAGGGATGGGTGAAAGATTTTAGATCGTAGCGGAAGTTTTGGTTGTGTGGAGGACGTAGCTCTTTTGGAGTTGCTCTTGCAGTTAAATAAAGTACGTGTCTATCCGAGAGATGTTTGGCAACTTTCGCTAGCGCCGTCGCAAGCTGAGGCTGATGCTGACCCCTACCTAGGCAACACCTTTACAATAAAAAAAGTACTCTTGACCATGATCAGATGGCCACAATTACGACCCGATCGCCTCTCCACAATCTGTTCTGACGACTGTTTTCCGCCGCTAATTGCAAAGTTTGCGATGCACAATTATTCAAATATAGAAATATCAACTCAACCCCTGAAATACGAAGATTTTCCTTTTCCTCGATACATTCACTGTGACAGACACCGGAGATGATTCTAAAAGATTGTTGTCAACGGTTCTAGATAATCAGGAGGGAAGTATGGTTAATATCTTCGCGTCTCCGAGAGTCCAAAGCCTCCTTGGTATTAGAATCAATTTGCATGCAATCTGGAAGCCTGGAGAACTTCAGCCCATAGGCACGCATCACCATGAACGATGATGGTTTGGCCGAGTAATGCGATCGATCTCAGCCATTGGAAACAGAAATAAGCTCTTTGACCTGGATCAAGTAAAAATTGGCTGCGGAATCCATCATCTTTGTATTCGATGTATCACTACTCCGTAGCCCTTACTACTTTCTGTTCATAGAAAGTCGGTATAATGCTTGCAGAAAAGACAAATTCAGCCCCATCCCCTCCAATCATATGTACCATATATGCCTTCCTCACAAGACATCGCCAGGTCATCCAAACACCAACTTGAAGATATCGTTGAAAATGAAGTAGCTTCCAGCACCATCGGGAAGAAGCTGGAATGTCTGGCTATAGTTCATCGGTCTCTGCTCATCATCGACCTACACAATTCATGATTTAGCGCACGTTCCAATATGCTTCAAATATCAGGCGCATTCGATGCTCCAGGCACAACATACCAATAAGGCTCCAGTAACAAGAATTAGAATTCCACCGTGCTCTCCAGATGGTTGTGCGTCGAGAGTTGAAACGGCATGCTTGACTTTGGTGAAGTGTAGGCTCTAGAAATATAGTCAGTCATTGAACGAATAACTGAGACAGAAATTTTGCTCACGGAAAGTTTGTCGACAATACCAGCAGCGCCAGCGACCGAAGTAGACTCAAAGGTCAACATAGAGTTATCGCGCTGCATGCGTAAGCTTCCAGTCCATGCAAGAGGCTTCTTGTACTCACGTAGAGGGGCGCCAACTGCTTCCTGTCTTGGTCGAACTGATTATAGTAGAACTCCGTAAATTGTTCTGGTAATCAACGGTCAGCCTCTTTTGAAGAATTCCGTAACTTGTCATGGCAGATATTCGAATCCAAATGTATGGGTCATAATGGTTCTGTCAATCTCAAATAGAGCATTATTACTCACTTGCGACATCTGCGAAGTCTGGAAGAATAAAATTAGCTTGGTTCTTGATGGCAAAGCCCAGAGCATTTGCAAAATAGAAGGTAAGAGATTGTTCCAATTCCGGGCAAAGGAATTTACTTACTGGTCATCTTGACGATACTGTTGCGGGGTTTCTTCGTGGAATTTTCTTGCGTTGAGATGGTTTGTTGTGTTGTTGTCTAGGTATCCCCTCCATGCGAAGTTCAGGTTGGTGGGGGAATTTAATGCCCGACGAAATGGTCATGTGACCGCTGGCCTAGCGCGATTCGCCGAAATGCTTTTAAAAGGCCCGCCTGAGAATTCTCCTGGACACTTTTAGATTCAATGTGCCAAAACACATGGAAATAGAATCACAGCACAACAGATTTTCAGAAACCCCGGCTTTGCTTGCTACCGTTGCAGCTGCTTTCTTCTTTACTGGCATGGCTACGTGCTACAGACACTTCATTTGGGTATGTTCCTCTGAACGCTTTCTCCATTATTCCTGCTTCATTCTGATGACTACAACTTCTGCCCTTAAGAACGGCCAACTGAAACCTCATGTTGATTCAATCAATTATCAAGCTCAACAGTCTGATCCTTCCCCAAGCTTCATCTCATCTGCGCGCTCTGATCTTCCATTCTCGTCAGATGCTAATTAATTAAAGAGTAGGAAACAAGCCTCTTTACACCAGTCGGCTGCGAATGACCCAATAAAAGGAGAGAAGGCTTAATACCGGGACTAAAATTTGATGCCATTGAAGACGGATGACTGGTCGAGTTCTGTGAAGGTTGCAACTACAGAACGATGAATGTTGGCATGGTACAGTTTCTGGACAACAATTTTGTCGTAATTCATAGTAGAAATGGCCATCACAATAAAGACTTTAGAAAATACATGGTTCAAAGATACAATGCCAAATGACTCGTGATTGTGGTAGTTGAATGTTCCTGACATGAATCTTGTGATACTTGGGTGTGATCCTAAATAATCCATTCGCATCGCGTGTGAATCTCGCTCTCGCTCCGTCCAAAGGCTTGCCGAGCTTCTTTGTCCAGGGCTCGTCCTAAGCCCAACATCAACCTTACAACTCGCAGCGTCACTTTTAATCCTCCTACTCTGAGAACAAGCACGACGGAGGAGCACTGCAGCGCGCAGTCTGCTCAGTTATCGCCCTTCTCCCGTCAGCTTTGACCCTTGCGAGTCGCTACTCTAAACTAGACATTAGTTCAGCCTCCTCCGCGTCAACCTGAAAGTCCCACAAGCCTCCGAACCAGACAGCTTTTGACTTCTCAACTCGCATACCCTCGACCATTGCAAATCCCTCTGCTGGGCAGCTTCGGTTGCTACAGCATACGACAGAACGAAAATGCCATGCTTTAAGGGCATCGCTGTCAGTGTTCATGCGGAGGGCGCTCCTTTGCCAGAATACTCTGTGCAGAAACAATCCAGAGTCTCACGCGTCAACACCTACATCCCAGTGCCGAAAGCGAAAATCCCACAAGACTCGACCACCAAGAAGCCGGAGCCGGCGAAGTTCGCCATCTCCATCACACTCCTTACGCCGGGCCTGCCAGTGCCGTACTCGACCCCCAAGCCAACAGCAGACAATCCCTACCCTTCCCCGCAAGTCGTGGCTGGCTTACCAGGCATATCGTCGCAGCGTGGCAATTTTGTTGGCGCCGTTGGTCCATACATTCCTATTACCAAATCCGACAATGAGACTATTGCTGCCTACATCTATTTTGATGGCCGAGCAAAAGAGGAGGTAGCTACTCTACTAAGACCGGGCGAAGAAACTTGGGTGAATTCGCGCTGGGTTCAGGTGCCCGAATCTGAAGGCGGTGGACTAGCAGAGAGAGAATTCTTGTTCCGGGAAGTTGGTTTGGAGAGATGGTTGAATGGGCTTGACTTGGACGGGCAGGATGCCGCAGCTAAGATTGAGAAGCGCCGCCTAAAATTTGAGAAGAAGAGAAGTCGCAGAAAGCAGGAAAATAACAGTGATGACGACTTGGCAGATATGATGTCTTCACGGAAGCCGTCTGGTCCACGCAGTGTGCTGAGATATGGCGCTAATGAGAGTTCACCTGTCGAAAAGCTATCAGATGATGAGGACGAACTAAGCTCCGACTCGGACGATGACGCTCTACCGGAAGCGGCAGGACAGATCAAGGTTGCTATGTTCAGGGTTTTGGCTTCTGGAGAAATTAAGAGGGGAGAGTATTCACCACAATTTGATGCCCACGATGATGATGAAGAGGGTGGATCTAAAGACAAGAACGATAAAGGTGATGGAGCGGATATCGACCACACTACAAGCTTTGCTAAACCAAAAACTTTGGATCCCAAATCGATCAGCACACAGACAGTCACCGGTATTGATGGTCCTGAGAAGCCTTTTGCTGTTTTTACCTTCTTTTATAGAGGGGAGCGTAAGTTTCCCAAATTTCGTTTAACTGCATCCATTAACACAAGGCTCTAGGGCAACTACAAAAGATGGGAATTATGGCCTCTAAGCAACAGAAAGCTACACCTGGTTCTGCTAAACGTCGTTCAACACAGCTTGACTTTTCAAACCTTGCTCCATTAAAGCCTGGTGGCACTGTTGGCTTCTCGTCTTTCAGAGATAATGATGGCTCAACAAGGCGGAGTAAATCTAGGAAGAAGAGTAATGGCAGTGTTGTTGCTAGCGGAGCTATGGACGAAGATAGCGAGGAAGATGATGATGATGTCGAACTTGTTGGCAAGATGGATGATGTTGATGATAAAGATGTCAAGACCTTGTTAAGTCCCGAAGATGCAAAATATCAAGGAGAGCTCGCAGATGGTGTAGGGCGAATTAAGGCAAGTTTAACCTCTCTTAGTTGATATCAGCTGACCGGTAAATAGCTTAAACGCCAACACTCCGCTGAGCCCCTCAATGTGAACTCACGCAGATCACCTGGATCAATCGGGTCCACTTCAGTAGGAGCAACACCTCCAGCAGAAGGGGATACCACTTCGGCGCCAGCCCCAACTCTCGGAAGCAGCGTATTTGGAGCAAGTTTACCTGACGACAGCGTGGTTGGAAGTCCTCTCAAGAAACACCGTGCCAGCTTATATGACATGGATAATGAGACGATGCAAAAACGCCTTGGAATGGGATTCTCAAGTGGACGAGGTGATGTTGTAGCCGCAGCAGAGGCTGCCCATACACCTCTCCCTGAACCAGCCATGCAACAAGAGGATGAAGAGCTGTGAGTGGTGCAACGAGAAGCATGAACAATTAGGATCTCGAACTGCTTGTTGGACACCATTGCTCTAACACCCTGAATTGGAAAGCAATCACAGCAAGCAGTATCTTGGGCGGAGTGGAACATCTTGTGGCGCTTATGGGCGGCATTTTGTTACACCCGACTTTGTAGGAGCTAAATACCCAAAACACAATCGCCGATTGCGAAGGCGCGGCGGCTATGTGACACAAGGCATGAGGTAGACTAATGAACACAATCTACAACCTTCACAAGAGGAGAGATGCCTTCACTGTGTATTGGCAATTTTTGAAGTGGGTTGAAATTGGCCAATAATCATAGAGTAATCCCTTTACGAGGTGTAGGTGCACGTTTGCGCGTTTGCTGCACCTCGTACCAAAAAATGCATCTGCACCTGATCATTTCTTGATGTGGTCATATGAAGCCCCTCCCCCAGCACGAGCGAATGACCAAGTCACCGTATGCAGGCACCACTTTTTGCACAAGCATGACACCTGCTGCACTTTAAGACATGCAGAAAAGCAACATTTGAAACGTTCATGCCTGTTTTAAATCTATAAGCTTGTATCATGTCTCTTTTCTCTTCTCACCCGTTTCTCTCCTGCGAATCTTTGAGATGCCCCTTGCTTCGGACTTACCATTCCAAAAAGGAGGGAGGGAAGGATAAAATGCGCCGATTCACGGCAATCGGACGATTTGGATGTAAAAGATTCCGCCCGTGAAGTGTATTGATAGGATAGTTTTGTGGCGAGTTACGTCGCTGCTGCTTTTTCGATTTTTCGTGAGTTTTTTTTCTACGGGCTTTCTCTACAGAGTAGTCTTGATATGCCATACTAGTGAAATCACCCAGGGATATTGCACCGATCTAGTTTTCATATTTCAGACTTCAGGCGAGAAAACGGATCCAGTAATACGGTATCTGAGTTCCCGATGTCATCCATTTAAGACTAAAATTAATATGATGAAGAACTCAACTGCCTCCGGCGCTCCGCTGGTATATTATTTTGTTATTTTCAAAAGCTTTTTTGGGAAATAAGTAAACAATGAAGGGAGTTCTGTCTTGCAAACTGTCCAGTAGGCAATGCTCGAAGTTACTTACCACAACACCTTAACGAAAAGGCGCTTTTTTAATATTAGGCAATCCTATGAAAAAGAGAATATACATCATTCTTTCGTTTAACTTTTCCGAGTGACTTGGGTGGTGTTTTGGATTGGTGGTTATTAAAGTATTTTGAAGTGTTTCGTGTGAGTTAGCTAGAAGAAACCTCTGAATAGTTGGGAGATAGCATCGATAGGACTTTCTGTTTGGATGTATGAATTCTCCTTTTTACCTTGGATGATCTAGAGGCGCACGCGGCAAGAAGAGGAAGCGGTTCGGGGTGGTTTAGAAGTCTTGCGGGTTGAGGAGTTGGTTGAGTTAAAGGACCGAGATGACTGAACCAGAGCAGTGGGATTACTTGACTTCTTGACTTTTATCAGAGAGAGACATCTCTCTCCACTGTCGATTATTCCTGGATTTTTCATTTGTAATGCAATAGACATGGTTGCAAAGTGCATACTGTTGATATCGTGCAATTCCTTACATCGCACGATGTTCACCTCTCACATCAAAAGGAAAAAGAAAAGGCATTGGTTAACGTGGTATTGATTTTAATCAACCAACTCCGAGGTTACCAGCTCACTCAGCATCCTAGTCTAGCAATACAACGCGATGCTTTTCCGGTTCATTCCCTTCCCTTTCCCGCCCGTATCGATACATACCATGAAAGTACTCACACACTCAATCATTCCCTTACAATATCCAGGTCATCGTCATCATCGTCGTCCAAGTCGTTAAGAACAGCCTTAGCCGCATCTCCGCCTATACTTTCTCGTCCAGCTTCCCGAATTCCTTTCTCAGTCACGAACCTCGTCTTTTTCTTGACGGGCTGAAGACTTTCTCCGTTTTTCATCCGCCCTAGCTCCTTGGAGAGATCGCTTCCCCAGCCCCTAGCCGCAGAACTCGACGTAGTGTTTGCTCGTTTCCGCTTTATTGGACTCAGTGCAACATCTCTTGCTTTGCCGCTTAGTAGACCAAGACTCGCGGCATCTGGAGGAGCTGGTTCGTCTTGATCTTCGGGATGGCTATAGCTCGGCCCATCTTTAGAAGTATACTTCGCTCTCATGTAATCTGCGCCCAATCCGCCTCCCATCTGCTGCAGCTTTTTTGCAAGTTCTCGTTCCTTCTCTTGCGCTAATATCCTCCTCGTCATGCGTTCTTCCTTTGTCGAGCCCCGATGAAAAGCATCAGGATCGAAGTCCACATCGTCAAGCATGCTAGAAGTGCTTTTCTTCGATATAAATATCTGTGAGTGGCTCTCCCGGTCATAGCGTGTCTTTTCATTCATTTTCGCCTCGCGATTTCGCTCGAGTTTCCCCGCTGCGTCTCGAGAGTTAAACTTGCGTTTGTTCCCATATTCGCCCTTTCCAAAGTTCATCGTGTTGACTTCCATCCTCTTGGCATGCGTCTTCTCCAATGTCTGGTTAACGTGAAAATCACAGAATTCAGTATGTCGTTTGTCGACCCAAGAATCGCAAGTTTTTCCATCTTTTTTTAACGCTTTTACAGAACCCAAGATCTCTTGCTGATCCAATCTCTAAGATAGTGTCGGCATCTGAATTCAAAACTATGCTGAATTTGCCCGTATCTGCTTTGCCTCGTGGAGGTGGCATGAAGCTTGGATTCAAAATGGCTATGAGGGTGCCCGGGGTGAGTTTCCAGAATTTGTCAAACGCAGAGTCAAACAGGAACAGATCGAGTTCCCACTTCAAATCCGTTAGTCCCATAATCATGTACTTTCCCCGTTTGTCGGCTTTAGAGTTAGTGTTTGGTTGATGGGCCCTCGGGTCGGTTTTCCTAGCAATGATGCCAAATACGACCACATCTTCTTCTATATCTGGGCCCGAGAAATCAGGACCTTTCACAGTCCGTAGAAGATCTGGTAAAAGAAAGGTTTTCTTGCCAGTCAATGTACGGGTTAGGACTTGATGTGGAATTATCCTTTTAGAAAGATGCGTTGCTGAGAATGGTTCAAACTGGGAAGCCTCTGCTTCTGATACCTCGCTGGGAGGAACTTTGGATTTAGCAGATGCTCGATTCCCAGGCGGTACGTCGACTGATGCTCGAGATTCCGACCTGTTTGAGAGTGTAGATGTGTTCTGGGTTGTATTGCTCGTGCTTCTTATTGCTGATCTTAAATCTGGCGCCGTTTTACTTCGTGACAAGCCACTAGATGCAATAGGTGCGTTATAGGAATTCAGTATATCCTCTCTGCTGAACGATGTTGGTGCCCGAGGTGCTTCCGGAAATTCAACTGCTTTCTCCTTGAACTGCTCCATTTTCTCATGATCAATATCGAACGCATTGCTCCTCTTCTTTTTGATTCGTAACTCGCGTTCTAGTCGATCAGCTTCCTGGGCACGTGAAGCGGCCATTCGTTCACTAAAGGATTTGGGCTTGTCTTCACTCTGAGACGAGCTGGCCACCGAAGAAGCCCGTCCTGCAGCCTGTGAAACTGGTCGTTGCAAGAATGGGCCCAACTTTCTGTCCTGGATATCGGCATCATCCCTTTTTCGAAGACTCGGCGCTCTCTTCAAGGAAATATCTCGCCCTGTTAGGCCTTTATCAATACCCAGAATGACTCTTTTGGGCGACCGATGAGGTTCGGCGGGTTGTGCCCGTCTAATGGGAGAGACAGGAACATGTATGTTTGCTTGCGACTTCGATCTCTCCAGACGCTCCTCCTGCAAACCTGCTAATCTCGATTGAGCGCGATTCGCTGCGGCCGAATTTGACCTGGTGAGTGGAGCTGAGAATCTTCCTTCATTTTCCGTGTCTGAACTCTGCTTCGATTTCTTTTGCAGCTTCTTGAGCTTCAATCGTGCCTGGATCTCCTGCAATTGCAACTGCAGTGTCTCTTCATCTTCGTCGGAATCCCCGTCCATTTCGGCTCCCATCAGGTCCTTCCCTTTATCCCGTAATGCAGAAGTCGAAAGAGTTCGTTTTATAGGCGATGGCGATGGAGATGCGCGTTCTGCCAGGCGACGAAGCCGATCGCGACCTCGTGGAGTGCTGAGGAGGACTTCGTGCGGGGATCTTGGAGGCCATTCGGGGTTACCGGCTTGCTATTGTCAATTACAGATCCGCCAACCTTCAAGAATGCCTACCTTGTGACATAACGTAATTGTGTGAGGGCCATTAGGTAGCTTCAGTATGTTGCTCACTGCTCACAGCTCACTGCCCCTTGATGTTGTTATGAACCATGCATGCTCGTTAGTCCCAGGGGTTGTAAGTGATGTTATGATCAATCCCACGAAACGCGACCTGCAGAAGAATTCATAGGTGGAATTTTATAGGAAATTGGAGAGATGCTGCTTCTGCATAGGGAAAGAGAATTGGGTTTTGCGATACCTACTGTACTGTACAATTTGGTTCCACAGGCTAGTTTTCACACCAAAATAATGCCGTTGGTGAGGAGGAAGCCACAGAGTACGCCGCCAGGGGTCTGTTTCACTCAAAGACACCGCGTCTGACGCGACTTGCGACGCGTCAACCGAGAACTTCAAATCCGAACTTAAATCCAATTCGGCGCAACAAAACTCGACTCCAGCATTTCGAAAATCAGCTCATCAACGGAGCGAGAATGAAAACTCGAGGGAGGCCATCGAAAAAGTCGGAGAAGGAAGAGAAGGAGGCGAAGGAGAAAACCTCGTCGTCTACACAAAAAGTTCAATTAGCTCCCGAAGCCGCAAACCCTCCCCAGCTCTTTATACTACCAGACAATCTACACAAAGATGCCCGCATTGTACACCTCAAGAATCCCAGACACTTCTCTGAGAGCCCATACGTTGTCTGTCCAGAACGCGGGTTTTACGAGCTGACGAGAGTTGGCGCACCGAAAACCATTCCTCGAAGTTGGCTTCTATCCTCAGACTCGACATCAATAGATGAGCAAGATGCTGAAGGCCTAGACGAGGCGGTAGAGACGAATGAAAAATTCTCTACCAAGGGTTACATGCTACGAAATGCCAATATGTTAATGGCAACGCGATTTGATCCGCTATTCTTCATCCTGCCTGCTATTTCTCCGATACCAACCTCAAAGAGCTCTGAACCACCCAAAAAGCTATTTCTGTCAGTCGAAGACCATTTTGAGAAGTTGGAATCTAGTTCTCCTCAGATGAGTTCTGTTTTAAAAGTCGACACGGCACGGGCTTTTCTTGAGAAGAGAATGGCGAGTGTTTGCGACACTGCTGAAGCAGGAGATGAGATGATGTATCGAATCAACGAAGAAAAAATGCTGGAAGAGTTATTGAAGAAGGCAAGGAAGATGGTCAAGAAAGGCTTGCCTGCAAGTATGGAGGAGAAGTTTGTGAGGAAAGCGCTTGAAGTGCCAGCTCTCTGCATCGTCCGCGAGGAGGCGGAGGACGTCAAAGCAGAATCCGGTACTTCTACCCCTCCCGCCGATACACCAGATACGCAAACAACTGAATCATCAGTCGAAAGTACTGCCACCTCGTTTTCAAGAGCCTCAACGGCTGCAACATCATTTTCTGAAGATTCTTCCAGCATTGTCACGGGGTCAAAGATAGCAGGCCCACCACCTATCAACGCTCCCGAAGGCGTTGCAGACCTCTTACGACTCCGTACTGCGATATCTTTCATTTGTTCAAAATACATTGCCCCTCAATTGAGCGAATCTATCAAAAATATTTTGTCATCCTCAACATCAACTGTAGACTTTTCTTCACTGGAGACACATCTAGCCCACTTAGCCAAGTTGCGCCAAGAAATTTTGGCAACAAGATCACTTGGTGATCTATCTAGAAAACGATCAATGATGGATGATGGTGAAGATGGCGAGAGCCGCGCTGACAAGAAACGGAAAAAGGAAGAAGATGAGAAGAAAAAGAAGGCTGGAGAAAGTTTGGCATTGAAAAGATTAAAAAAGGTTAATACAACTGGGATGAAGAAAATGAGTGATTTCTTCAAGAAGAAATAAGGGTGTCGTTTTGCATAGGACGGTGTTTGGTTCAAGATACCTGGATAGGGTGGTCATTGGGAACATGGCTGGTATTCTGTAGGATAATATTATGATTTTTATGGCTCATCTGACTCCCCTCCTTCCTCTTACACTCCCAGAACTTCTTCCTAAGCCAATCCCAGAGCGTGTCGTTTGTGATGAACCTCGGCCAACGCTGCTTGACCCTGTATTGATGCCGTATCCACTGCTTAGACCCCTGCCAGTACCCCTCCCTCTTCCTCTGGTTCCTCTGGTTCCTCTTGCTCCACGTATAACAGTACCAGCCTGCCGCTGCCGTTCTTCATCTTCTGCTCTCCTCCTAGCATCTTCCCTCCTCCTCTCCTCCTCTGCCGCCCTCCTCTCTGCAGCCTGCGCCTTCAGCACAGTCTCATTTTCCATATCTGCAACGTCTTGGCTGGCTCCCTGCCAATTCGGATTTAAAATCAATCGCTGGTTATGTTCCGTTTGAGAAAGTATTCGTATCCAAGTATTCAGCAATGTAGAAGCTGAAGTTACTGTCCTAGAGACCGTCTATAATCATAATCAGCTAAAAGAGGGGATATGTCGGCGGGGTGAACAAACATCCATATTTCCCTTTGCGCATTCTAAAGAAGATACTACACCCTCAATCACCTCGTTTATACTCCGTACACTCTCCAGCTCTTTTTTCAAGGACGATTCGCGCGCAGCTTCCGCGTCGTATTTCGACTCGCCATTTCGCGCGGGGATTTCTGTGGAAGTGGATTTTTTGGGCTCTTTGGAGGATTTGGTGGGAGATGTGAAGAGATTCTCAGGATCATCCGAGTCAGAGAGGTGAAGATTTTCAAGGTCTGAGGTTGCCATCTTAGTTCAGGGTCTGAGAAAGTGGAATATGAGCTCACACTTGGAGAAATTATTTGGAATGAACCATTGTTGACGCGTGAAACACGCGATTGCTTATCACCCCGTGACGATTTGTTTGGTGCACGGGCCACCATGTGTTGGCTGCCGCTCAAGGGGGCTGGTAGAGTTCAACCTCTCGAATTTACTACAACACCTCACAAGGTTTCCCCCTCGAGGAAAACCACACATCTGCTCAACATATTTTATTTGCTTCGCTCTTGATTGCGATCGCAATTGTGCATTCTTGCTTTCTCTGTGGCTCGGCAAACAGTGACAACTTCATATTCAATCACAACTTTCACCGTGACGCGCAACTCATACCACCAACGGCACCCAATTCACTGTCAAAAGAATCGATTCCTACCTCTTGGCCCCAATTTCTCGCCTTTGATATCTATCTAGATAAAGAGTCGGCTTTCTCACATCAAAATGGCGACCACTCTCCGTGCAACAACTCCTCCTCCACCATCCATCATCCGCACCCCTACTACACCACGACTAGGTACTTTCGACGACGACTATCAACCATACCCATCTCGAAAGTCATCTCGCATATCAGAGCGATCAGAGCGATCGCGAGCAAGCAATACCACACCTCCATCAACTCCAGGTCGCAAAGTGCGAGCTACTCCTTCGTCTCCACGATCGTCGAAGAGAACCTCATCTTCGACTTTGACCGATTCCTTACCCACATCCCCACAAACCGCGTCGAAGAAACGAGTCCCCAAGAGCTCACCAGAATTTGGAGGACAACGAGTTTCCGGTGCACTCAATTTCGATTCTACAGCATCTGCGGCAGCGGCTCTCGGGCTATCTACCCCAAGCAGAATGGACAAGAAGGATATCCCACGATCTGTAGCTGCTGTTCGCGGTAACGGCATGCTTCCGACACCGGCGAAGACACCCAAGAAGCGTCCCGATGAAGCTGCCCCAGAAGTCAAGGCCATTGCGCGCAACTTATTCTCTGTCCGATCCGCAACCGTCGATGAAGCAATGCCTTCTCCGAAGAAGAAGGGGAAGAAGAAGTACTCCGGATTCACGTTAAACAGCTTTGAAGCCGAGGATGACGAACAACCGATTCAAATCTTCACCGATTCCCACGACCGTGTTCCCGAAGCCGACCCACATCCAGAGAACCCTTTCTTCGGTGATAGCGAGGCGACACCCGAGCCAACAAAGCGTACCAGCAAACGCAGAAAGGTCACAGTACCCGGAGAAGGCGAGCAAGACTATGAGGATGTTGAGCGCCGGACCGATGGTCTCATTTACGTTTTGTAAGTCAGATGACTACCTTGATATGAACCCAACTAACATTTGTTTTAGTCGGGGAAAGAGAATCTTCAAGAAGTTCGCTCAGACAGATGAGGCTGGTCCTTCAGACCCTGCTCGTGCCAGGATAGTGAATGAGATGGATGACGATCTCGACAATGAACTCGATGAAGCCCTACCAAGCCGACTCCGCGGCCGAATCACCCGGTCTTCCGTCAAACCTCGTCTTCTTTTCCCGACAGCTCAGCAATTGGGAAAGAAAGAGCTGAGCCAAAAAGAAGTAGAAGACGAGGAGGCAGACACCGACATTGAGGATCCTTCCATGAAAGCCAGCCCCTCGGTTGATATCAGGATGCATAATGCATCTCCTCACCTGGCAACAACTCCAAAGGACATGGTTGATGAGAAGGTTACTACCCCTCAAGCTCCCAAGTTTGCTCCCGCTTCTCCACCAGGCACTCATAGGGCTACTAGATCTAAGAAGGTCGATATGGGTAGTTCTCCAGCCGGGCCAAGTAGCAGTGAAGATGACACCCAAAAAAGCCCAGTTCATGCATCCCGGGGCCGAGGTGGAAAGATTAGTCCATTCGATGCTTGGCAACGTGTCAAGACCGAGGAGACTAAGGCGACGAACAAGCGTGAAGGCTCTCCCGTGGCCCGGGCTCGCGGTGGAAAAAGAGCTCGTATTTGAGCACCAGGTCATACCAAAAAGCGAAATTCTGACACTCTCCCATGGAAATATGGAGACTTCTTATGGGGGGTTTACTAGGATTGGAGGCCTGTATAAGCTTATGGTTTGGTCCACATTCATGATTCGCATGAATGTTTTTATGAGATATATGCATAGCGCGGTTAATGAGGGTCATGGTCTGGGATTTGGGCAGTATTCTTTTCTTGTGGTCGCGGTAGTGGCTGGTTCGTGCCAGTTGGGGGATTTTTGTCAGCTATACTCCTGGCTGCGTGGCTCAGATTGCCCCAGAGCTTCTGGGTTTCTCAGAGATAGGGGTACAGGAAGGCCATTTCGACAATAGACTTCGTCGTCGAGAGGTGGCTAAACTTAGAGTAGATGATTTGGGTCATTGTGCTGGTCATCCAAATGCATGTAGCAGAGATGTACTTTTACTAAAATCTTTGGCCCAACCCTGCGTCTTTGCAAACTTTTGTGAATAATGACGTGATTGCCGAGTGTAGCGATAAATCAGATCCTACTCACTACGAACCCCTTTAAAAGCTAGAGGTTGCGCCGAAATAATGGCACACTTATACTGTGTAAACTTGCCTATAATAACTCTCACGAGCACAGTTTTTCTCGTCTTCTAGACTAACAAAGAAGCTAGATCCTGCTACAACTATAAATCGAAAGTAGGCAAAGTCGTTTACAGAGCTGATAAAAGTATTGATAATACTAAGGGGTGGGCCTAGGTCTTCCTATAGAAAAACATCAAATCCCTTAAATTTTTAAAAAGGAGGGCTATATGGGGTCTCCACCTAGGATTCAACCAAATATTTAATTTAAACGCTTTCGTAATAAAGGATAGTTAGGTATTTAGCTCCTCAGGGGGTCTGCGGATTGGAGGTGCCCAGGTGGGGCAATTTTCCAGGGGCGGTTGCTACCCCGCCACTTGCGAGATCGGGCGAGGCTGTTCAAACTTAGAAATATTAACAGCACAACCCACCTAATTAATCTTGATTCTCAACATCACCTAAGTCAACATGCACATACTCGTAAGTCAACGAATATACTTTACGCTCTTGCGCCTTCAACTCTAACATTGTACACAGGTGGTCAATGACGACGGCCCTCCCTCGAACCAATCTTCTCCCTATGTTCACTCTCTGGTAAAGACTCTGCAAGCAGCAGGCCACGTCGTCTCGGTCGTCCTCCCTCACACACAAAGATCTTGGATTGGAAAAGCACACATCATCGGCCAAACCGTCAAGCCCACCTATTTCCGCCCTGGAACCCTCCACCAAGACGACGGCACCACACATTCTCGACCGCTCCCACCAGGATCTAAAGAACAAGAAGAATGGGTATTGGTCGATGGAACACCAGCAAGTTGCGTACAGATTGGTTTATACCATTACTTCCATGACCGCGGACCAATTGACCTCGTTGTCAGCGGTCCGAATTTTGGAAGGAATTCTACCGCGGTATTCAGTTTGAGCAGTGGTACTCTTGGAGGAGCGCTGGAGGCGGCGGTGTGCAAACGGAGAGCTATTGCTCTAAGTTATGCTTTTTTCTCGAAAGAAAAGCCCGGACATCCCGATTCAGCTCATGATCCAAAAATTATCGCCGCCGCATCGAAACTCTCTTCCAAACTTATTGAGCACCTTTATGATAATTGGGGAAATGATGTTGATCTTTATACTGTGAATGTGCCACTGGTGCAGGGTGTGGATACCAGAAAGGTTTTGTGGACGCATGTGCTACAAAATTATTGGGGAAATGGAAGCTGTTTTAATGAGATCGAAGACGAGGAGGGAGATGCTGCTGATGAGGAGCAGAGAATAAGAGAAGGCGAGGGAGATGAGGAAGTCAAAGAAGAGGAGAATGTTACGAGACATAAGCATAAACACTTCAAGTGGGCACCGAGATTTGTGGATGTGTATAAATCGGTGGAGGAAGCGGGTCCAGGAAATGATGGGTGGGCTGTCAAAGAGCATTACACGAGGTTAGTAACTCTTCTTGAAATTTGATAGCTAAGCTAACTTGAGAACAGTGTCTCTCCGTTAAAGGCAAATTTCATGCATGCGGCGACGCAGACATCTGGGGAGATAGAGCTGAAGTTGTGAGTGCATAGCGTGGGTACCATGAGCATTAGACCATGTTAGACCAATACACAGATTCTCCATTGCCATATTAATAGCACGATCTGACGAGTGATTGCTCAGGCCTTTCGTCAACCCCCCAGGCATTGAAAATCTGTCCCTTGCAAAGCCAGATCAAAAGCATTTCTACGCTCTCATCAATTATGAAGACGACTATGTTCAGCCACTTATCCTGGAAGCACTCAAATCTCAAATTCCACAAGGATCTTACACTCTCATGTCTTCAATCTCAGAACTACCAGACCCAACATCTTCATTTCTTCAAATAGGAGCCTACGAATCCCTCCCCTTCGAACACGCCCTATCCCACCCAACAACTGCCCTCACAAACGCCTATATAATCCGCAAAGCCCTCATCCGGAAACACTACCTTAGCACCACCGCCCGAAACTGGATCACCAAAAACCCCTCCTCCATCTTATCCACCAACATCAAACCATCCTGTGACTTCGAACTCGATTACGCCGAGTTCCTCGACGATGCTTTAGTCGAAGCATGGGAATTAAAAGAGAGTTTTACCCGGAACGAAGGCAAGGAAAAGGAAGAAAGGGAATGGTGGATTCTAAAGCCTGGAATGAGTGACAGAGGACAAGGCATTCGTCTCTTCTCCACAGAAGAAGAACTGCAATCCATATTCGAAGAATGGGAAGCGTCACGACCAGATTCAGATGACGAGGATGAAGCCGAAGACAACAAGGTGAAGACCGGGGACTACATCATGACATCGCATCTCCGCCATTTCATCGCACAGCCATACATACATCCCCCTCTGTTGCTAACACCTCCTTCTGGCGGTGCACCAACGAAATTCCACATTAGGACATATGTCCTCGCTGTTGGAAGTCTTAAGATTTACGTCTACAAACCCATGCTCGCCCTCTTCGCCTCAAAACCCTACACGCCTCCCTGGTCCACTCCAATCTCAGAAGACGGAACCCTAGATCTCTCCTCCCACCTAACAAACACCTGTCTCCAAACCTCCTCCTCTTCTTCCCCTTCATCCTCAAACCCAAAAAAAACAACCCTACAACCCCGTAACTCCCTTCTTCTCCCTCCCGTCCCTCTCCCATTCCACCAAAGAATCAATCTTCACCCAAATCTCCCACACAACAGCAGAGATCTTTACCGCAGCAGCAAAAGACATGATGATTCATTTCCAGACTCTCCCTAACGCATTCGAGGTTTTCGGGCTGGATTTTCTGGTTGATGAGCAAGGAACGGCGTTTTTGTTGGAGGTTAATGCTTTTCCGGATTTCAGGCAGACGGGGGAGGAGTTGAGGGGTTTAGTTGGGGGATTGTGGGAGGAAGTTGTGGGTGTTGCTGTGGGGCGTTTCTTTGGTGTTGAGTGGGTACAGGGGAAGGAGGGAGAGGGGGAGGGGTTGGTGCTTGTTAGGAGTTTGGATTTGGGGCGGAGGTGAAATTAGATACCTAGGTACATAACGGTTTGAATGGATGGGTGATGAATAGAGTTCTTTAAGGAACCTCTACCAGCATTTTTACTCTATAGCCACTTATCGTTGCATTCAAGCTAACCTCCACATCTCCCCATCACCCTACGCTAAGTCTTCCTCTTCAACAATCCCCTAAAAAAATCAAAACTATTACTATCACTCTGCAACTCCCACACCTTCCCCGTCGGGCGATCTTCCCAACCCAACTCCTCCGCAAGCAGCAAACCCCACTTCCTCTCAATCCCCTTAATCCTCGCCCTAACACCCCCCTCACTCTCAATTGTGACAATCTGCTCCGAATGCAACCAATGCTTATAATAAGTTTCCTCCAACTTGCGATCAAATCCTGTACGGCAGAAAGATTTGTAGGTGATTTCGAAGGTGGTGAGGATTCGTGCTAGCAGTTTCTCGAGGGTGAAAGGGGGGAGAGTGGTGGTTGTGGGGTGGAGGGGTAAGAGGGCGTTGAGGGAGGTGGTTGGGAGGGCGTTGGTTGTGTTTAAGCCGATTCCGACGACGAGAGAGTAGGAGCCTGCGGAGTAGGAGGAGTTTACGAGGATTCCGCCAATTTTGACGTATTCTTTTTTGCCGGGTTTGGTGGGGTCTTGGGCATCTGTTTTCTTGTTAAAGAAGAGAAGGAGGTAAATAGTGGAAGGGGACTTACAAATGTCGTTTGGCCATTTCAGTTTTATAGGTGTGTTTTCGTAGCCTTTGTCGTAGGTTTTGATGCCTTCTACGATTGCTATTGCGGCGAGGTATTGGATGAATACAACTGGTGCGGTATTACTGAGTTCCATGGGGTGCTTCATGCAGACGGAGAATATCAGTGATCCGGCTGGAGAGACCCATACGTTTGAGCCACGCCCTCTGCCAGCGACTTGGGTGGTTGCAGTCATGGTAAAGCCTTCAGGGACATTCGAGAGTAGTTTGGTGTTCCTTTGCTGAATTAGCCTGACTTCGTGATTAAAAACCCCGAACTTCATACTTCTCTAAGAGCGTGTTCGTGCTAGTTACCACTTCTCCATATATCAGCATCTTACCAAACTCCTCTGCTTCACCCTCGCTCTCGCGTTGATACTTGCTCAGATTTGCGTAAAATGAGTAATGGTTGAAACAGGGGGTCTCTTTCGTCCCGGGCCAATCTGCTTCGTGTGGAATAATTCGCTTGGTGATGGCATTATAGTCGACAATTCTATCAATCGACCCAAGGCCACGCTCTTGGTCAGCTTCTTTCTCTGAGCTTGCACTTGAGATACTAAGCAGAGGAAGTGATTCGGCAAGAGAGTTTAGTGACCACCGAGAATCTTGTTTCTCGAGGTGGAATGTGTCATTCTCTCCTTTGATATACTCTTCTCCATCTTCTATAGTGATTATGTCTTCCCATGATGCCAGTAATTCTGGCACTAGGTAATGATGCTGAGACGAGAGATGAAGGCGAGAAATGGATGGTACCGAAGATTCCTCTTGGCTTATGACTAGTCCGAGTTTTATCAAACAGGACTTGAGAAAGTTGATGCGGGATTCATCATCTTCAGTTAATGCTTGTATGACTTTTGGATAGTCTGGCCCATCGGATTTTGGATCAAGGTTAGCGGCAGCAAATCTGGATTTAGAAATTAGCAAATGACTCCAGTTGCACATGAGCAACTTACTCTGGATGAGGCCCAGTCAACAATGCTCCGCCCTCTCCAACTCTGCAGTAGACAGCAGCGGCAGACCCGTCTCCTCCATCGACATCGGTAGGATCCACATATGTTGCAAGGACCTCAACTCCTTTGTCCGCATATTTTTGGGCATCAACAAAAATACCACCGCCGTTGTAGTACGTCCTGAAATTTTGAGGAACAATTCCACTTTTGAAGCTTTCTTTGATTACTTTAATGTCAACTGCCTTCGCCCCGGCTTCACTGTGATAGACGAAACCCTTGAATGCACACCCTCGACAAATACCAGGAAAGAAGGATAGTTCGCGGGGTCCAACAACTTCTAGCTTGCCATTGCCAACTTCAAATTCACATCTTGAACTGCCATAGTAGCCACCAGCGCAAAACCCGAGGTATACACCACCGCGACGCACGAATTGATCAATACGTCGGTTGCCCTCTCCATTGAACGATCGACAATAACCCAAGTCAGCACCTCCAGGGAACACGAGTAGAGCACAAGAGGATGTCCATGGCTCTTTGAGAATCGCAGCTTCAGTCACGGGAATTACTGCGTAATTCGGAGAAAGTAGCCGGCGTAGAGTGTAGAGGCAATGTCTAACGGACTCTATAGTACTCCCATTGCCTGCGAGACGTTTTAGTAATGTATTCCCGACTATTTGAATCCATACCTGAGTATACAAGAACATTCATTTTCCTCGAGGCCATGGTTGCTGAATCGGGCCTGAACCGAGCGAGCTTTCCTCAAAATTGCGCGACTTAGAATCTCCAGGCTTTTCAAAGCAAACCCAAAAATGTCAAAATCAGAAAGCAATTCCCAAAAAGCCGCTGCGGTTGAAGAGGATGACGAGCCTGATGACTGGTGAGTGTATTGCTCCCAACACGTAGCTCCCAACGAACTAAAACTTCTTGTGGAGGGACAAGCGGATCTTCAGCACCGGCTGTTCTGGTGAGTACCTCTCGCCAGAATTTTCCTGTCTCTATTCAACCTGACAAACAACAAGTGGAGAATATGAAAATGACGGATTGCTACTTTGAGAAGAAGGACTGGAGATTATGCAAAGACGAGGTGAGCAAGAAAAAGCCTTCGGATTTAGCGATGGTCTTGGGCATCACGTGTAGATTACAAGAGCAGTCCTAGTCCTGACTGACGCTTTCCTTGTAGATGGACAATTTCCGAAAATGTTGGAAGGAGCATCAGAATGACAAGAGGACGGAGACGAGAGATGCTTAAAGGAGGTGATGGCACTTTGATCCAAGGTGGAAAGGGGAATTGCTGAAGTCCTCATAGGAAGCTGTACAAGCTGTATAATTAGGATAATTTCTCTCCTCTCTGAACACGATGACCGCTTGTTATCGGACAAAAATCTACATAAAAGGGGGTGGTGTTGACAGGTTCAAAATTATGTCACGATCCAAACGCGAGCTCGCGAAACATCACGGACTTTCGCGTGCAACTCTCAACACAACCACCACATCAACAATGGCAACGATAATCCCAAGAGCTGCCCGCTCTGCTTTGTCAGAGGCATCTCTCGTGCGCACATCGAAGTTCTCGAGAACACTCCCATTTCCTACGACAGTCTCGAGAAATGCGCGCCCCGGTGGCCAATGTCTAGCCAGATCCTTTTCCACAACTTCTCGACACTCAGCGACTCCAAGCCCAAGCTATGTCCGCAAAACGAATGATGCTACGAAACCTCCTCCTGCGAAGCCTTCTCCTACATCAAAACCTCCCTCCATAGACGATCAATCATCAATTCAAGACATGACCACCGGCCTCGCAGATGAACCACTTATTCTCGATGAAGGCAGCCGACAGGTTGATTGGACTCGATCATTCCATGGTCTTTCGGCCCAACCTTTTGCAAAGGAAGCGGCAGATATCTTATTGTCCCCTATACCTTTCGACGATGTAGAAGTCAAACCCGATGGCATTATTTATTTACCAGAAATAAAGTATAGGCGGATATTGAACAGAGCGTTTGGTCCAGGTGGTTGGGGTTTGGCACCAAGAGGGGAGACTATCGTCACGCCAAAGAGCATTACGAGAGAATATGCACTTGTTGCACATGGAAGGTATGTTGGATCTTGTCGTGAATTTTGAGGATGCAAGATACTAAATATATTACGATTGACAGACTGGTCTCCGTTGCGCGAGGCGAACAAGACTACTTCTCTCCTGAAGGAATTCCTACCGCCACTGAAGGCTGCAAGTCGAATGCTTTAATGCGGTGCTGCAAAGACTTGGGCGTGGCCAGCGAGCTATGGGATCCAAGATTTATTCGTCAATTCATGAAGGAAAAAGCAAAACAAGTTTGGGTCGAGCATGTGCCTTCTAAAAAGAAGAAACAAATATGGTTGAGGAAAGATGATGAAGTTAGATACCCTTTCAAGGAATCTAAATACGGCGCATAGGCTGTTACGGAAATCAATCACGAATTACAAAAATTGGGACGTTGGGGAGGCAGACTGTACAAATACCAGATACGAGAGGCGTCAGCAAGACATGTACATCTGTCAAGGTTGATCTTTGGCAGCTAAATAATAAAATTCTCTACTTTACAGGTACGAGAAAATGTCACCATCATGTCAGACTTTCCGGGATTTTTGCGAGGACTTTATGGGTCATTATTTGAGTCACCGGCCTGTTGAAAATCGAACTCATGATACTTGGTGGTCTACGAGTCGTCTGGCGAGAGCTACAGTCGTCAAGTGGCTTGGGAGAGGCTACTCAATGTACGAGATGGTCGACTACTGAGGATGAGCAGGATTGAAGCGAAATGCGAAATTAAGCTATCAAAGACTTAAATTTGCGATAGGTAGATAGTCTATTTTGGTGGGAGTTTCGATCCAACAGATCCTCCTCGGCACAAGGGCTGGCCAATTCCTGCGTGAGCAAAAGCGATGCTGATTGGCCGGATTGAAAGGCGAGGATGGAATAACAACCCAGCCTCAACCCCAACTTTAATCCCATAATCCTGCCATGACCCTTTGACAATGCCAACAGTGCGAAGCCTCGCCAGCCCAGTGGCCATGAGTTCATAAGTACCGCGTCTCTCTCCCTCTCTCTTTCATATCCTCTGAACCGTATTTTGCTCAGTCATTCATTCATTCTCAACCCTGGTGGTCATCTCCCATCATGTCTAACGCTACTCAATCACTCGCTAGCATTTACCCTGGCATAGCACCGAATATTACTTCTTTTTCGCAGTGCACTCCTGCACTCTGCTCTGTGAAGTTATATGGCACGCTTGCTTATGTACCGTCGCATACCGGCAATGTTTTTTTCCTGTGTATTTTCCTCCTGTTACTCTTTGGACAAATAGGATGGTGTTTTGTTCGACGAACACCCACTTTTACTTTCGCCATGATCAGCGGGATTTTCCTAGAGATTCTTGGATATATCGCTCGTACATGGATGCACAAAGCCATTTTCAATAAGAATCCATTCATCATGTAAGTAAAAGCTCGAGATAGACAGGATAGACTCATTGACTTGCAATAGGAATCTTGTCTGCTTAACAATTGCCCCTGTATTCTTCACAGCTGCGCTGTACATCACGCTGGGTCGAGTTATCGTTCACTACGGACCACAACATTCTCGACTCACACCCAGAATGTACTCACTCATCTTCATGACTTCCGATGTCATTGCTCTCCTCTTACAATCAGTCGGCGGAGCCATCGCAGACAACGCCTCCACTGACTCGGGAGAAACCTTTGGCACGAACATCATGGTCGCTGGACTGGCCTCCCAACTCATCAGCTTGTCATGCTTCTTGATCCTTGCTTCTGAATTCTTCTGGAAAGTCAGCGTCGACAGAAAAGCTCGCAATGCCACGAACTGGGCATCGAAGAGTATCGACCGACCTCCTCCAGACAAGGAATTCTTCAAGTTGTTCCTCGTCGGTACGTTCCCCACCTCCCTTCCCTTGCCATAAAACAAGAATACTAAACAGCGAATTAGGCTACGGCTGCGCCACCCTCCTCATCCTCGCCCGCTCCATCTTCCGCACCGCAGAACTAGCCCACGGCTTCCGAGGCTCCCTCGCTAATAATGAACTCGCATTCATGGTACTCGAAGGCGGGATGATCATTTTCGCCACACTCACCATGACCATCCTACACCCAGCCGAGTTCATCGGCGAGAAGTGGAAGGAGAGCGGTTGGGGAATTAATAAGAATGATCAGCCTGCGGGTGAAATGAGGAAGGCGAGCTTGGATGAGGATGCGCATGAGTTGAGGGAGGATGTTTATATGAGGCCTTGGCCAGCGCCTGTTGGTCCCTTAGGCCCTATTTCTGCGCCCATTCCGATTCCGAATTATGTGCCGGAGACTATGCCGGATAGGTTTTGAGGTGTTATCCTTTTCTTCTCTTCTCTTTTTCGCAACTCTTTCAGTTTTAAGGTGGTGGAAATGGAGTCTTGGTTGCCTTGAGCGGTTTGGACATGCAGGCCATGCGGGTTTCTAGCGTTTGGTGATGGGGTAAAATTGCATAGCGAGAGGTGTTTGGGTTTGATTTTCTTTGTAGGACTAGGTTTTACGTACGGTGTTAGGGGCGGCAGCATTAGGTGGATGGTGTTCGTTGTGAGCGCTTCTTGGTGCTAGCTGGGATTGGAGGAAACATCTGTACCGACGTATAGAAGACTGTCGGAAGGATGTGAGAATCTAAGAGTGAAATAAATTTGATCTCATCTTGTTAACATGCTTCTTCTTGAGTCTTAATATAGTGAAGAGTAATTGGGTGAGGAGCAATCAAGCGGCAGGATATATTTCACACCCATAGGAGTATCACACCATTGGGCGTCTTAAAATTATTTTAACTCGTGAGTTATTCAAACATCTAGAGAAACTTAGAAAATGAGTGGTTTGTTTTTTTTCTTTTTCTTTTTTTTCATATCATTCCGAGATACACTACCATATTGAAAGATCTAGGACTGTCCAGAAGGCCTCGTAGTTTGTGAGTATCTAATCTTGGTGTGCCACACCTTTTAAGCTTGTCGAACCCCCGAGAGCTACACAGGTGTTCTAAAAGCCAATAATGAGATTTCCTGCATTCTGACTTCGTGAAGGCGCTGCTTAGGGCTTTTTTTCAGTCCCATATTTTCAGAACAAATCGAAAATTTAGTTATAGGCTATTTACTGATGTCAAGTAAGATTACATCCGTCCGTCTTGTATCAAAAACACCTTTATTACCAAATGCTTAGTTACAATCTTATCTAATCTACGGTTCCCTAAATGTTAAAAAAAGCCTAGGATGAGAGTTGCTGCTTTGGGACTTGGTTCTGACACTGCTTAGGGGTCTTCTTTACTATCTTATGATTTTTAAGAGCAAGTCGATAATGTAGTTACACAATCATTTACGACTTAGTAGTCTTAAGTGCGGGCAAATGTATCAAAAACCAATTTTTATTCCTTTATCATCTCATTATTTCATACACACCACATCCCAAGCAACCTTACCTATCCATCCATTCATTCA
>JAAMPI010000799.1:0-25508 GCA_013054445.1 Cudoniella acicularis | reverse complement strand
ACCTCCTCCACCCACGCCATCCACCCCATCTCCCTAATCGAAGCCGAAGTCAGTCTCTGGTCGCGCAAAATATTCCACCCTGGACCTCCGTCGCCTGCGTGTCACTCAGAATCCCCATCTGCGCACACACGCCCATCGGCGCCGGCATTCTCACTGGCTTCCTAACCCAACTCTCGGACCTCCCACCACAAGATCACTACCGCCTCTGTCCGCGCTTCCGCGAAGGAAATTGTAACGTTCTCTTGTCACGTGGTATCGCGATATCACGTAGGGTAGTCGTATAGTTTAATAGTAATAATAAAGTGTCAAGCAGGGTAGAATGTTAATCTTGTTAAGATATATAAAGTTGAGTATAAAGCTCTAAACATAGGAAACTATATGGCTATATAGATAATAGTCGTAGCTGATCTCGCGATCTAGCGATCCGACCCTCGGGCTCGGATCGTAGGATCGTCGGATCACGTCACGTGTCGTATCTCATGACCCCGGGTCGTGACACTACTCCTTATAGGGTCTAGCGTAGTCCCGTACGCTTAATCTTAAAGAGACTATATCCTATAATTCCGACACGTTATCCTTTCCCTACAATACTATCTAAAGCGTTAGCACAGCTTAGACGTCGTCTTAAACTCGCCTGCTATATCAAAGACAACGGTGTCGCTATAGACTCGTGTTCGCGTTATAAGAGGGAGTTTATAAAATATGTTGTTAAGAAAAAGAGAGGCGCCCGATACGCTAGTTATAAGGGCTAAGTGCCCGTACGACGTAAAGATTCCCCTAGTAGACCTTTTCGACTTAGAAGTCCCTACCGTCGCGGGCTAGGAGGCTATCCGTCGATAGTAGGATCGCCTCTATAAAGAACGCGAGGAGACTCTAATAAAGTTACTCCGACTAACTAAGCTAGAGGAGTTCTTAAGGGAAAGAGAAAGAGAGATAGCTAGTCGAGGTCTTAAGTATCTTGATAAGCTAGACACGGCCGAGGATTCTAAAAGGAGAGTAAGAAGGGTAATAGCCCGTTATTAACCCCGCCTTTTACGGCGATTCTTTTTAGACAGAGATCTTGTCGGTTCCCGTTAAAGGTAGTCTTAAAATACCGTCGAGTTCTTAAGGTTCTTATATAGCTCTTAAATATTATCCGACTCTAGATAATCTTATCACTTGACTAACCACTTCTAGATTTCGCTTTCTTACTTTCATCTAACAATTGCCTCGACGTTATAAAACCTGCCTCTATCGTTTGTCTGTCCCTCGGTACTAGTATCGATAGGCACCTTAGCTAGGGCTAGTTCGAGGAAGGACATATAAAAGACTAGGTAGACCCTTATCTTATTATAATACGATAGCGTCGGAGGTCCGCTATTATCAGCCGAAGCTACGTGATAGTCACGCGACTAGTTACGTAGCCCGGGCGGACTTCGGCTATAGTGTATTCTTACCTTATATAGCGTGCTAAGCGTATTCCCCCTACAGGTGAATACGATAGTCTTTTAGCCTAGCGGGCAGTGCGATCTAGAGCTTAGCGATCTATTTTATTCTAGAAATAAGTCCTCCTTACTCCCTAGTGTCCGTAAGCGGGTAAGGTATGTTATTCCGTTATAAACTCTTTATAGACCGCTTCTAGGAAGAATATCTTATGTTATAGCGTACGCAAGCAGTGCAAATCAAGTAGTACTCTCTGTTTCTTAGAATTATCGACGAAGAAGAGAAGAAGCTAGATATAGGAAGGACTGTCGTCTTAAGGGAGCGTAGCTCCTGGACTAGTCCCAGAACAGACTAGCTCGGAACATGTGACTCGCACCAGATCTATCACATCTTACGATTGTCGTTATATAAGAACGGGGCGATTCTAGCGTCCCTTTTATAGATATAAAGCCTTTCGATATCCGCTATTATTAGTGTTACAAATCAGTAGACACGTATAGGCCTAGGCCTAAGGCTCGGCTATTGTTATAGGCCTGGAGTGACATGCGCGTCACGTGCCCCTGACGGGGACGTGTCGGGTATACTTCGGGGTGTGGACTATATATAGTAGAATAGCGAATAAGGCTCTAACCTTATTCTTATGCCTTTTTAGCCCGATAGTCGAGTAGTAAAAGCTATTTATATTATTCGCTACGCACGCTAGTCACGTGCTGTCACAGCTATAACTAATAGGAACAGTATAGAGAACCAGGATTCTAAGTCACGAGGGTCACGTGATAAATCACATGACATAAGCAGGATAGTTAGGTTAGCCACAACTATCTAAGGTTAGGGGATAGCACGACTAGGTTAAGCTATCCTAGCTAGCTAGTAGCAGGAAGCATCTATATAAGTAGAGGGATTTCTTTACTAGATAGAAGCTTCGTGCTTAACCTTTTATAGTAATCTTATATTATATTTTAGTCTTTACTTATTTATAACGACTAAGTGTAACAGCACGTAACTAGCGTGCGTAGCGAATAATATGAATAGCTTTTACTANTCGGCTATNAGGCTAAANAGGNATAAGAATAAGGTTAGAGCCTTATTCGCTATTCTACTATATATANTCTANACCCNGAAGTANACCCNACACGCCCCTGNCAGGGGCACGTGACGCGCATGTNACTCTAGNCCTNTAACATCACCCCCTTCTTTAGCCTCGGCTCGTCCCGAGTCGGCGCCTTAGGCTNNTNCTAGCANGGTTCGACCTCTAGCGCTATATAGCTNCCCCGACTNAGCGCTTTNCCTNTAAANNGANTATNTTATATATAGTTAACTATAACTTTANTNGCCTTATANGAGNTCTNGTNNNTATACCTATNCNAGCTTAGGCCCTNNCTATATAAAGGGGNNTAATAANAGTAGTTAGCTNNNTNNNTATTTTATATAATCTNAGANCGNCTCTAAANAGTTTCTGNCTTAGGCACCNCTCGCTAGCCGTAGCCGAACCTAGAGATATANNANAGNGAACCTTATTCTTCTATNANAGTANNTNACTAGNNTANNTANCGANTNATATAAATAGCTTTTACTANTNNGCTATNAGGCTAAAAAGGNANAAGAATAAGGTTAGAGCCTTATTCGCTATTCTACTATATATAGTCTATACCCCGAAGTATACCCGACACGCCCCCGTCAGGGGCACGTGACGCGTATGTTACTCCAGACCTATAATACTTAACTAAAGTCGGTACCTTAGGTAAGTAAGAGGTCTATCGGATTAGTAGTATAGAAGTATAGGTAAAGCGATACTGTTAGTAGTTACTAACTAGAAAGCTTAGTACGTTATAAATAAAGATATATTAAAGGATAATATAAGATTATTAAGATAAGTTAAGCACGAAGCTCTTATCTAGTAAAGAAATCTCTTTACTTATATAGATCTCTTTTCCCTATAGGCTATAGGTAACTAGATAGGCCGAAGGTCGTTCGGTCCTTCTACTAAGCCTCGGTCTTAGACTCTATTACCTGACTAGTCACGTGATCTTTTATAACTTAGGACCCTGGTTCTCTATACTGTTTCTATTAGTCGTAGCCGAGCCTTAGGCCTAGGCCTACACGTGATCCTGATTCGTGACACTATCCCCTATTAGTTATAGCGTAGTTCTATCCGCTTTAAATAACTATATCGCTACGTTACTGTCTAGGCAAAGCCTTCCCTTCCTTCGCTATACCTAATAACTTATATACTAAGCTTAAAGAGCGCCTAAACTATACTCGTAATATCGAAAATACTAGAACCGTTATGTCTCCCTATTCTTATTATATTAAAGAAAACCGAAAATATATTATAAAGAAAGAGAGGAGTATATAATATTCTAAGTATATAAGGGCTAAGGTTTCCTATAATATAAGGATTCCTTTAACTAATCTCTAGGAATCTAAAGTCCTATCTAATACCGATCGTAAGGCTATTATAGTATAATAGAATCGCTTAAAGCTAGAAGAAGAAGAGGCCTTTACTAAAATACTCTATCTTTAGAAGTAATAATAATATCTTGACTAATAAGAGGCTGAAATGTCTACTTATAGTCTTCGCTACTTAGACGAATTAGATATTATAGAGATAGCTAAAAAATAAAATACTAAAGAGTAATAGAAGTTAGTTAATAAATAAAAGAAAGAGGAGGATAGATAGTAGCGTAAGCTCTATACTACCCTAGGTAGTAGCCTTAATAATAACCTCTTCGGCCTCGACCTGAATTATAAATTAGGCTAGGGATCCTAAGACTACGCCTAAATTCCTAGTAAAACACTATAAGCTTCTTAAGATAGTTGATTAAATTCTCCTAAGGTTCTTTAATATCTTCTAATTATAGATAATCCTTCTATCTTATTAAATACTTAATCTTATCTCTAACCTATCTAAAACTTAAGATCTAATCGACTTTATATTTAAGTTTTAGATTAACTAGTTAGATATTAATATAAGGTATATATAGTGCCCTTAATAGTATTTTCTCGAGTAGAGATATATAAAAGACTAGATATATGTTTATGTTTTTTAATAGGGCTAATTTAAACGTTAATAGTCTTTTAATAGTCTTGATTTTATATAGTCTGATCTTCTTATAATTAAGTTTATTATTTAGTCGTTTTATATTAATGTTTTTTCTAAGAAGATAGACTCTATTCTTCTCCTTTAAGATAGGCTCTTAACTATATATTTAATTATAGTAGAAAGCGTTCCTTTCTATTATAAACTTAAGTTCTTCTATAAGTTCTATATAAAATAACTTTATCTTATCGACCTAGATTTAGATATATTAGTTTTTAATATCTATAAGTCCTAGTTCCTAGTATATTACTAATTCGTAGCTATAGTTTATATAGAATAGCGTTATAAATATTATATCTATTATTAAACTATTATATAAAAACTATATTATAGGTAATATCTTTATCTAGTTATTCTATTAATAGTTTATATAGTATCTTAGATATATTTTAATTATTTAGTTGATGATAGCGAGGAAGTTTGGGTGGTGGGTGATAGTTGGTAGTCGGTAGTTGGTAGATAAATGTGGAATGAATGGGTAAATGTACATCAAGAGGATAGACTCGACTGTGTAGTGTTTTATCATTTTGTCATTTTGTTAATGAGGCAGTGTGTTGGGACGTCATGTTGCAGAGGATGTACGGAGTACGGGGTACCGAGTCCCGACTCGGCCCTGATTTTCCGGTCAGCCGGGCCGGTATGGACCGTGCTCCCGCCTTCCCGACTCCAACATACCCACGAGAGTTTAGGGGGTGGTACAGCATGACATCCATCTGTCTGCGCGAAGATAGAACACAAATTACGATATTTGAGAGTTACTATTCTACCATGATGACCCTAACTGGGTGAGCATTTTTCTTCCCAGCTCCGAGGAGAAACTAGATCAGATATGTACCGTATGGCAGGTTCAGAATGCGCCAAGAAACAATGCAATGTGATGCGATGCCCGTCTCCCAAAATGCAACAAAAAATCCCCCCAATAATGCGCCCAAAACCCCCGCCAAAAAAACTCCTCAACTCCACAAGCAATTAATCCATCAAAAGAAGCAAGCAACCAATCAATTAATCACCACTCAAATCCACCATTTCTACCTGACTCATTCTCCACGCCTTAGGCCTCCCATTCTTCTCTTCCCACCCTCGTCCCTGTGTGTTCAATTCGTTCTCATCTAATACTTTCCATGCACCGGGTAGACTTTCTCGGGGCATGATGTACTTCCCTCTACCCTTTTCCTTTGGATTTATTGGGCTTTGAATAAGACATTCATCGGTATTTTCATTCAATGAACCTTTTTTGCTCCGCGAAGTAGGAACAGCCGAAATCGGTGGTGGGAGCATTCCTTTTTTAGTAGCAAGAGGTGAAACAAGCGGTTGTGGCGGAGAGGAAGAGAGTGCTATTGTTACCGGTTGATGTTTCCGGGTAGAACTCGATTGCGCTCTTGAAGCAGGAGAAGAGAATATTTCATTGAGGGTCGGGAAGTCAGGCGAAGGGGGTCTTCGGTCTTCTTCGTCTCCTCCTCCTAAAGGTGAGTCCGTGTTCTGTTGTGGGAAAATTCTTCGTGCTACAGATGGTAAGGTTGGAGATTCTGGATGATTACCGTTTGAGAATGTGGGCGATGTGTTACTGGAGTTGGTGGTCGGACTGGGTGCTGGAGTGTGACATTTCTTTCGTGGTGAAGGCTTGGTGAGGTCTCTCTCGACGGAGGAAGGTGTGCTGAGGTGAGTACTTGAATGTGATGAGGACTCGAGTTCGAGATCGCTTGACGGAGTGGGAGAATGCCTGTGCTTTTTGGGAGAAGGCTTGGATTTTGCTGCTGCAGGTGGGAAAGATGGTGGACTTGAGACCAGATCGACAACTCCTGAGAAGTTCTTGAATTTTGACGCAGGAGTGCCTGAATTCGTTGTCTGGCTGAAGGGTTTTGTGGTGGCTGGACTGGCTTGTAAGGCTGAAGCTCCTCGTGACATGCTCCACGGGTTAGAATTTGGAGGTGGCCTTTCTTTAGCAACTACGGCTTTGGATCTCGTCGTCTGAGCCCTTGCCCTTGTTTTCGCTGTGGGCTTCGGCGCCTCCCCAGCTGTTTGCTTCGACGACCTAGTAGCTCTGGTGGGCTTACTTGATAATATCGACGAGTCCGAAGGACATTCTAATGCGGGAGCCAAGTGTGAAAGAGGCAGAGAGGGTTGATCCGATGATACAGCAGTTTTTTTCGGCGATTTTGAAGCGCCAATATCTGCATCATCTCTCCCAGGCTTTGAAATAGTAACGAATTTCTCTATGGCGCCTTTCTTCATACCACCTTTGGTCGCGGCTTTGTTCGCGGCTGCTTTCGCTTTCACGAATTTCTTCGGGTTCCTCAAGGACTCTTCGTAGTCCTCGACTTTCAGAGGAACTCCAACTTTGGCGATCGTCTCGGGGATCCATGCTTTCTCTGGCTGGGTAGGATCGTACCAAGAAGGGCCTCTTTTGGCCGGGCTCATCGATTTCGCTGCATCTTCATCTGATTTGTATTCTTCAATCTGATCATCGTCGTTCACTGGTGCCAGGCCATCTCTTCCGTAATCTCCGCTGTCATCATGCTCCTCGTCTAGGTCAAGACCCACGATGTCGAGAGGATGGTAGATAACTCTTAATTCCGGGATGCCATCCGAGCTCAGGTGTGTCCTTTTACCACCGATAGCCCTTACTAATTCCATCTCATTCATGGCGGTTAAGATAACGTCGCCATACTCAGAATCTCGTCTATTAGTCCGCGAACGAAGCTTGTGTACCAACAAGGCAGGTGCAAGGCCGCGGATGAACTTCCGGGCCCCGGTTCTGTTTGTCCATTCGAATGCTTCAGCGACGAAAAGACGTAAGCCTGGAACATTGACTTCATTATCCCATGAAATTTCCTCCTTTATTTTTGCAAGTTTCGTCGCCGATGAGACAACAGGATGTGTGTAATATCCCAGCACTTCTCTGTCTGGAAAATTCTCTGGTATTTTGAGTGTCTTGTGCTTATTTTTGAAGAACTTGCTTTCATTAGTTGCCAGCTCCTTGGCAAGATCATTTCTCCACATTTCCAAACCAGCCACATCTGCTCTCGGTAACCCGCAGAGAGTTTTGCCAAAGCCTGCTCTGGCAGCTTGGCAGGCAATTTTGATACCGCAGTGCGGAATCCCTTCAGTGATATAATCGCCACCACTCATGAGAGCAACCAAGACCATTCCTTCTCGATCAAGGCCAGCCTTTCCCAATTTGGTTTTGACAGCATCGTAAACTGAGACGTGAGTTGGGGATTTGTTTCCTCTGGACCCTTCAGAAGACCAATTGCGGAGTGTCAGGCCACATCCAAACATCAATGTATCAACATCCTCACTAAGGACTGCGTCTACAATCCCTTCTCGTTGTAAGAGAGCACATTCAGCTTCAGCCTCTCCAGGCGCAGTATGAAAAGTGAACCCGAAAAGTTTCAGAAGTTGCTTGGTTAGCAAATTTGGCACCATAGCGCCATGTTGCCCTGTTTTTTTTGTTGCGTTTAAAGGGTGGCTTGTGAGGTCCATCGAAGACGAATAGAGGTTGTACCGAAACTGAGAGCAGTCGTAGCAGACGATAATACAAGGTCCTAATTGCAGGATTTGAGCCACCTACTCATGCGTAAGTTAGGTTAGCTAAATATTTGCGAGTGGACTTGCCTTGGCCAGCTTGGATCTGAAATTGCCATATCGAGATGTCAATTGCAATTCGCAAAGGCCGTCCTGTTTCTTCAAATTTCTCAATAGCTAGTTTAGACAGTGCTATTCTGTCGCCAGAGCCAATCTCTCCATATATTCTAAGAAAACGTCAGTGATATAGCCGTTAATGACCGGGCTCACAAACCCTTTGATACCCATAATGTCAACAAAGCCAAAGAGTCGCTATCTGCATATCTTCCTCTGTATGATTGAATAAGCTATGCTATACAGATACAGCGGATGTAAGACAACAAGCAATTAGGGCTCGATGTGCATCGAGAGAGACACGTGCTGGAGTGATTGACGCTGCAATCGAACAAAGGAGGTCAAACTATTTATTATTGGCCTAATTCGGAAATCATGTGGGTCGGCCCGGAAACGACGAAACCTCTGACGCATCAATAACCTCCAATATCGGCCAACCTTACAGAACATCCATTTCGGAAAAGAAAAGGCAGCTCATCGTGTCTTTTTGGTGCAGATGTAGCACGATGTCAAATCCCGGTGGCCCCGCGCATCGCAATGTCGCGAATATCCGCTCTCCCGGAGGCACGAATACCGGCGCACCAGCAAGCCCTCAAACTCCTCTTCGCGGAATATCCTCAGCTTTTGGCTCACCGTCTGCATTACGCGCAGAGGAAGACTGTGTCATACTCGAAGTTGGAAGTCGATATTTCAGAGCAGGATTTGCAGGAGATGCTGTACCGAAGGCCATTGTGGATTTTGGCCCAGAGGCTCAAAGGAGAGCTGGGGATTATCGACAATGGAAAGTTGGGTTTGAGAAGGAATGGAGACAGAGGATACAAGGGAGTGACTGGGGAGCAGCATATGAGCTTTGGAGGCCGGATTTGAGGAATTTGGACCTGGGTTTAATAGGGGATAAGATTGACAAAGCTGTGAGGGAAGCATTTGCAAAGTCAGTAGGTGGGCGCATCTTCATTCGCTCCATGGTTGACTAACGAGATCTTGCAGACATCTCTTGATCGACTCTCGACCAAGACGATTTACTTTGGTACTGCCATCAGCATTGCCTCTCCCCCTTTTATCGACGATACTTGATACCCTTTTTACGAATTTTCAGCCACCTACGATATCATTAATGTCCTCACCTGTTCTTGCGACCGCGGCTGCAGGCTTACGAGCAGCACTGATTGTGGATATCGGATGGGCTGAGACTGTTGTGACGAGCATTTACGAGTATCGAGAAGTGCAGTGTACCCGATCAATTAGAGCTATGAAAATGCTTGGGCAAGATATGTTTGAAATTCTCACAGAAGCTATCGACCCGACGAGAAAACACAGGGAGAACGAGGAAACAAAATCCGGCGAGAATTCCGCGAATTTGCTGAGTTTTGAGGAATGCGAGGAAGTTGTTACTCGGCTGGCATGGTGCAAACCTGGGAAGAAACCGGAGCAGAACGCCCAACTAAGGGGCCTTACACCTGTGAAGGAAGAAGACGAACTCAGACCCAGTGTCAGGTCACTTCATATCAGTGGGGAATCAGAAGGAGACCAGATAGCTACGATACCGTTGATTTCTCCAAGTCCACCGAAAACGCTCCGACTTCCATTTTCAAGGCTAGCTGAGCCATGTGAAAACGCACTTTTTGCTTCAGGGAAACCATTTCAAGAACTGGACGATGAAGAGATCCCCATGCATTTGCTGATTTACCGATCTTTGTTGAAACTTCCTATAGATGTTCGGTCCGTTTGCATGGCGCGAATTGTATTTGTAGGTGGTGGATCAAAACTGACTGGCCTCAAGGGTCGCGTTCTCAATGAGGTTGGAGCCCTCATTGAGGAAAGAGGATGGGATCCCGTATATGGAAAAGCCATTGACCAGCTTCGGAACAATCCGAAGCTGCGAAAAACACGAAATCGACAAATCGACGAAGGTCCTACCGAGATTTTGCGCACATCTGCATCATTTTTAGATCAGGAGCATGATCCGATTGAGGAAGCCTTGAAGCGAGAAGCAAGAAAGATTGACCCCCCAGTTGAAGCAGGCAACTTGCGGGCGATTGAGTCACTTGGGGCTTGGTCAGGTGGTAGCATGCTTTCACAATTGAAAATTCCGGCAATTTCAGTGATTGATCGGGAACAGTGGTTGCAGCATGGAGCATCTGGCGCTTCAAGAGGTGTAGAGATATCAATGACTGCTCAAAGGCAGAGTATGGGTCCGGGAGCTTTCAAGTCTGGGGCAGGAGAGAGATCCAGTTGGACCTTGGGGTTGTGGGGCTGAGAGAATACCTAAGCCCGATTAATACTGCTTAGGCAGGAAATGATACCCCTTTTGGACTTGCTATATTTTTTAAACAGTTATGCCCTGTACGTGACAGCGCGAGGCCAACTGATGCATGTTTTATGAGCTACCCCATAGATCGAAAAACACTAACAAAAGTTATATGCAACAACGGTTTCATCTGAATTCTCTTTTGTTTGTCCCTCTCTCTACTGCTTTCCCGAGTACTATAAACACCCAACCCCCAACGCCCAGACAAGTGTCTCAACTCATAAGTTGCTGTGGTTCAATTTGCATTCCTGTTACTTTAATGATACTGTCACTACTATCAACGCCTTGAAGTAAATCACTTATGAAACAAACTTCCTCAGCGTTAATTTATGCACGATACTTTACTAAAAACTCCGGAAATCTTATGCTTGCTAAATGTGTGATTCTGATATCTCTTTTACCGTAAATGTCAGAGGCCTGAAAAGCCTCTCAACCAGTGTGATAGTATTCTGTTGCCGATGCGAGCCAAAAGTTTGTTCGAGGCTGGTATGAAGAAAGAGGCATAGCAACCTTAACATCTCTAATCTTCACACCCTCCTTGTGCGCTTCCCCAGCAAATCGTTTCGCTATCCAATCCATCCAAATCCATTGCGTGCTTGTGAGCGCAGCTGTATGTCCCGCTCCCGGCACACGAAGATACTCAACTTGCGCCTTAGGAAACATATCAGCAGTCTTCGCCACCGCCTCATCTGTCGATTTGATCGCCAGCAAAGCATCCTTCTCGCCATGGATGATCAACAACGGGCCTGCAACCGCCTTGCCTCCATTCTCAGTAATTTCCTGAAATTTCTGCACCGTGGGATGTTCCGTCCATCCAGGCTTTAGAAGGTTGAAACCGCGAAGGAGCCGAATCATGCTGCCTTGGTTACCTCCCATTTGCTGCGCTACCTCTAATCTTCGGATGCCATCGGGTGTCAGAATGTCAGAGAGCTTGAAGTCTGGGAATAGAGGCTCGAGCCCGGGGGCTACGGAAACGCTAAGGAGGGTCCGAATTGGTTCTGGTTGATTGACGAATCTTGTCACTGGAGCGGCTGCAATAGCCCCTAGATATCCCTCCACGGGCTCAATAGCCTGGCGTTGTGCACAAGCCCAAGCTGACCCTGCACCCTGAGAATGCCCTAATACGACAAAAGAAGCTGACAATTCTGGAAAGGCGCTTCGAGCAGCTTCCACCGAATAAAAAACATCATGTGCGTGGCTTGGACATGCTAGGTATTGATGAACTATAGCTTTACCAGCATCGGTTTTTGAGACGCCAAGGCCTGCGTAGTCGGTGGCTACTACGACATAACCTTGAAGAGCAAGTTGGAAGGGAGCAGAGAAGTCTTGGAAGAGATCTTTGATGTGTGAGGGTGCGCAGTCTGGGTAGATTCCACTTGTGCCGTGGGACCAGGCTACGACTTGGAAACCGTCGGGTGAGGAACGGGGACTGTATGGCCAGAGGATAAATGCGGACACAGGGATTAATGAGCCGTTGAGGTCTTTAGATTGATAGACGAAGCGCGAGAGGGCGGTGGCTGGGGGAAGAGTGAAGAGGCTTGTGTCTGTCGTTTTCTCTACTTTAAGAAGGGTTCCTGGAGCTGCGTTTGCGGTACTCTCGTCTACGGAGTAGAAAGGATCGTCGAGCACGGAGCCCGTTGCCCATTGTTGCCTGTTGAAGAGAAAACCTTCAAGCGCGGAATTTGGAATGATATCTATGGCTTGAGCCATGTTGGTAATATTGTTTGAAATACTGTGAGAGTATGAGGATTTATGTTTGAATAGATCTCAAAAATGGTACTTACATGTTGTTCTATGGTATTGCAAGAAGCTTTTGGGGAAGTGTTGTCCAGTTAGCAAAGCAATAGTTTAGGAGAGATGAGTCTATATATATTGATAGCAATTATTTCTGCGCACCAACATTGCAATATATGTTAATTTTGCCGCTATCTCGTAACTTCGTATCAGAGTCGCAATTTTTGTTCCTACCTGTTCAGAGATAACGTTTATGTGGTTATGCCGAATAACATCTGACGTAGCAAAGACAGCCCCTTTCGGCTCGCCGAGCTCTAAACAGAGGATTGAGCTATCGGCCTGTGTCACCCAGTAAGAACTCAGCCCCTTAAATGCAGTTCTGTTTCCCGACCATGCCGCGTATCTGGGCATAGATCTTAATTGTTTTCATTTGTGAAATAAATTGCTTCAAAACCGTGGAAGTTGTGTAGGGGAGCAAACTTAGAAATACTTAACGTGCAGAGATCTAAGGAAAAACGAAGTACGAAGTAACAATATCAACGGAACAAGGTTCGTAAAAGTTGCTGCTTGCTAGTAGTTAGTTGAGTTGGAAGGAGAAGAGGAGGGGTGCTAAACCCGCACCCGGCGTGCAGATATAACAACAACTCCTTTCACAAGCTTCCCTCTGGGTTCAGTTCTCAAAAGTGATAAAGAACATTTCGTGCGCGAATTAAGATAGAAAGTTGGAGGAAACGAATAACTACCTCGGCTTACTATCATCAAAATATTTATAAAGTCTAGAACAATTTCCCCGCGGACGATGGGGCGATATCTTGTGGTGGTCTGACCTAACGACAATCTGCTAAACCCGAAGCTCTTTATCTAGGGACAAGATCGCGGCACCCAAAAATTGACGGCTGGTCACGACACAATGTCAACAGCAACAAAATCCTTCACCTGTCTGCAATGCCGTCTACGAACGATTCGGCCTGCGCGACGGCTCAATCATGCTTCCGTGCGACTCCAGCCTGAACATCCGCGACCATCCGTAGCTCCGAAAGTTTCAATTGATATCAAGCACATCCGACAGAACGAAGCGCTCCACCAACAGAACTGCCTCGAGAGGAATTACAAAGCTCAAGCGGCGTTTCCTGCGCGAATAAATAGCCTCTTTGATCAATGGCACGCCTACCAGCACGATGCTCGAAGTCTGCGAGAAAGAAATAACTGGGTGAAGCTCCAGATCGCAAATCCGACGACGCTTCGGGACCAAGACGATGAGGATGCGCATGGGCTTAGGGATATGACAAGGGAGCAATTGATAGACGAGGCAAAGCGATTGAAAGAGACGATCTCTGTGATAGAAAAGAAAGAAGACGCCCTTACGGTCGAAATCGATTCGCTCGCATTGGCAATCCCAAATCTCACCAGCAACGAAACGCCTCGAGGCACCGAGCCCAAAGTCATAGACTACATAAATGTCCACCCTGAACCTGACCCATCCTCCTCCGACCGAGTATGGCGCTCCCACGTACACATCGGCCAAGAATTGCAGCTTCTCGATTTCGCTAGTGCAGCATCCACCACAGGATGGGGCTGGTACTACCTCCTGAATGAAGCTGCCCAGCTTGAACAAGCACTCGTACAATACGCCCTCTCGGTAGCTAGGAAACACGGCTGGGGAATGATCGCACCTCCAAGCATGGTATATAGTCACATCTCCTCGGCATGTGGTTTCCAACCCCGAGATCAAAACGGCGAGCAACAAGTCTACAGCATCCAACAAAACAGCCGTGATGCTGGTGTCAAGCTCGAACTATCTCTTTCAGGAACGGCCGAGATCCCCCTCGCCGGAATGAAAGCAAACACCACCATCGAGGACGCAGACCTCCCCATAAAACGCGTCGGCGTATCAAGATGTTACCGCGCAGAAGCCGGAGCACGAGGCGCAGACACAAAAGGCCTTTACCGGGTACATGAGTTCACGAAAGTAGAAATGTTCGCCTGGACACTCCCATCCATTGAAGCTTCCACAGCTGTCTTCGACGAAATGCTCCAGATTCAAAAAACCATCCTCCACTCCCTTGGTCTGCACTGCCGTATCCTCGAAATGCCTAGCACTGATCTCGGCGCTTCAGCAACGAGAAAGAGAGATATCGAGGCTTTTTTTCCCTCCAGGAGAACAAAGGATAATGGTTGGGGTGAGGTCACGAGTGTGAGCATGTGTACAGATTATCAGACCCGAAGACTAGCTACGAAAGTAGATGTAAGGACGTTAGGGGGGAAGATTGCATTCCCATATACTGTGAATGGAACTGCGTTGGCGGTACCGAGGGTCATGGCCGCTATTTTGGAGAACGGGTGGGACGAGGTCAGGGAAGAGGTTAATATCCCGGAATGTTTGTGGCCTTGGATGGATGGTGTGAAGGTAGTTGCACGGAAAGAGAAATTGCGATGAGCATTTGTCTTGTAAGTACGTATAATAACCTGTGTTTACGTTGCCAACACGATTTCACGCAAATTTCCTGTGCATTTTAACTTTCCACAGCCCCTTGTTGCATGACGAGAGAAGAGCACACAGAAGCTAAAGGAATCCAAATAATATCAATTCGCTAAAGCGCTAATCATTCAAGTCATAAAAGGGCACAACCAATATCCCATCCAACCCCTGGCCATCCAAGCCCATCCCAATAGTCCTATTCGACAAAAAATAATTACAAGAATCCCACATACAACGCCCCTTCCCCCCTCCGCAAATATAAATACTCTCTAAACTACTTGTCCAGCTTCCTCATAGAGCACAATCTGTGAAGGACCCGAAGGCTCTTCCGTAGTCGAACTGTCCTGCTCATCTCCACCCTCCGTCTCATCGTCGTCGCCATCAACACTTCCGGTCCATTCCGTGCCTTCATCAATGACGCTCTCGCTCATACCTGTGCCGGTACTCGTCATGATTGTTGTGCCTCGACTGCTTCGTCGCATAGCCTCGCTTTCGCTTCCCTCGCCAGGATCACTCGCTTCTTCTTCTTCGCTCTCCTTTAGCGCCAAGTTCTCCTTGTTAAGATCTCCATACTTCTGGCTTAGCGATCCGCCCCAGCTCGATTTTCTAAGCGCGCCAGACCCTCCAGGCGCTTTCACGCTATGACTTCGCTGCATTCCTCCAGTGGGTATATTATGGGTAATTTGGTTGAGCGAGAGAATACGACGTGATGGTCCGGCTGGGTTTTTGATCGGTACCGTAACCAAAGCACGGTTTCCGTTCATTGCCATATTAACGGCACTTTGTGTCGCGTACGAGGCTCTCGAAGTCGCATTGGAAACAACTGATCCGGTGGTCGAAGTAGCATGGCTGGGTACACGTTTGCGACTCATTGCATCACGACCTTTGTTGGATTTTGAGAGGAGCAGCGCTCGTGAATGATCGATAACTCCCTCCAAAATGCGACGCTCCAAGCCTTCAGCTCTTGCTTCCATGGTGTGGAGTTCTTCGCGTCGAATTCGTAAAGCTGTTTCAAGACTCGAGACATCCGCCGAGAGCCGCATTTTTTGATGCGCAAGGTCTTCCTGTTCGGCCTTGAGGATAGAAACAGACTCCTTCAACCGCTCTTCCTCTTCACGGAGGCCCACTACTGTAGCTTCAACGTGTTCCTTTTGTGCGAGGCGCTTCTCCAGGGCAATGGTAGCGGCTTCGACAGCTTTTTCTTTATCTTCATGATCATCCGCGATACGTTGAGTTTGGGCCGAAACAAATTGAGACACCTCTGCGGCCGTTTGCATCACTTGCTGATGTATCTTGTCAAGCATATCTAATTGAGCGAATGATTTTCCAGCAGTGTGCATGTGATCTACCAACTTGTCGAGCTTCTCATGAACTGGAGTGTCGTCATACTTCTCAACAGGAGGTTCACGAAGAAGTGGTACTTCCGGAGGAGGCGGTCGCTCTGCAATCTTCTCCTGAAGGGTTGTAACAGAAGTCTTTGAATGCTCATAATGCTGGCCAACTATCAGGAGCACATCCTTGATTGAATCGAGGATTTTGGGGTGGTATTCTGTGACTTGGCCCTGCACTCCTTCAATTGCACCGATGCTCTTAAACACTTGCTCCCTTGTAAGTTGATGCTCGGCTTTCGCGTCTGCATGTGTTTCTTCCACTCGAGTGAAGGTTTCCTCGACCCTATTGAAGACAGTCTTTGAAGCCTCGTCCATTTTTTCCACGGAGTCAGTCAGAGTTGTTCCCAGAGTGTCAACAAGTAACTTTAAGTCCTCTGCTACTGCCTTGGTTCCCAACATTGCAACCTCTATCTCCGCATTTTTCTCTTCTCCTGCTTTTGCTCTTTCCTCTGCTGCCAATTCTGCGTCGTCATATTTGGTCATCAATTCGTTGAATTTTTCGTCAAGTTTCGCGTCAAATTTATCCCAAGTCATTTGGAATTTTTCATCGGCTTCAAGCTTAGCGCCTACAACGCCAGCGTTTGACTTTTCGAATTCGGCCTTCATTGTCTCAAACAATTCCTTGAGATCGTCGGAAACGTTTGCATTTTGCCCAATGGTCTCTCCTATACCTTCGAGGAATTTGCCCAGAGTCTCGACACTGGTGACACCCTCGTCTAGCTTGTCCTTGATCGAATTTTTCAATTCTTCTAGGAAAGATTTGAGTTCCGTGACCCGCTCACTAACCCCGACTGTTTCTGCTTGGCGTTCTTCGAAAGCTTTGGCGTTTGTGTCGGCGTGGGTATCGAGTCGCCTATTGAATTCCTTTACCAATTCCCCAAGATTTTTGACATCGTCTTTTGACGCCAAGTCTGCAAGATCGGACAAAACTCTTTGCTCGATTGCGGACTTAATGTCTATACAGACTGCTTCAACCGCCCCAACGTCGGTCTTCGTAACCTTCTCTAAATCGTCCTCGTTGCTTGCGATGTGCTCTTTCAGCTCGTCTAAGCCCTCTACAACACCACGAAGGAGGCCGTCAACCATGTTGATATCGTCCTTCTTCGTTACATCTTCGAGATGTAACTTGAGGTCGTTCACCTGGTCCCGAGTTTCGAAGAGGAGAGCTTCCACGGCATCAAGGTGGTCCTTCTTTACAGCCTGCTCAGGATCGATTTCGTCAATTTTAGCTTTTGTGTTTCGAAGAAGAGTTTCAATAGCTTCGAAGTCTTCCCTCTTGACACTATCTTCGTCCGGAGTTAGATCACGATTCATCATTCCCGAGACGGATTCCTGAACGTGGGCGAGCTTTTCCTCGACACTCATAAGATCCTCCTTACATAACGAACCGGGGGCAGGTTCTGCTGGTTGGGGTGGTGTGGACTCAAATGCTTCCACCTTTATGCGCAGTTGGGTGATTAATACCTCGAGATTTTCAATGTCGTTTCGTTTGAGACTGTCTGCAGCTATAACGGCGCGGTCATTGACCTCGGCCACGGCTTGTTGCTCGCCGAAACCATTTTCACGAAGACGATCGATATCTGCTCGAACACCTTCAAGACCTGCCCTCAGTGTGTCCAATATCTCATAATTGACAGTCATATCAACAGGCTTATTGTGGAGTTTTTCGACATCTCCACGAAGTCCAGTCAAGCCATCGTGTAAAGCATCGAGAATTTCCCCAGTACCCGAAAGAACGCTCTCGTTGCTGTCGCGTGGTCTGTCGAGATCTGCCCGAATTCCGTCAAAGCCATCTCTCAGGGCATCAAGGAACTCGTCTTTATCGAAAGCTGCGCCACCGCGAACCAAAGAGGTCGCCATGGTTTCTCTAAGATGTTCCAATTCTCCTTGGACGGCCTCTATCGAGTTGTCGGAATTCTTGGATAGGAGGGTCTCAACGTCCGTACTCAACTTCTCGAGATATTCCCGCATGGTTTCTAAGATTTCGTCCTTATCAGATCCATCTGTGATACGGCTGACGTAGCTCTCAATATCAGTACGGAGCTTTTCGAATCCGTCTTTTGTTGCATCAAGAAGCTGTTCGGTGTCTCTTCCGTTTGCAGCCACATTTTGCTTGGCTTCATCTGACACTGCCTTAAACTCGGCGTGCATCCCATCCATGATGTCTTGTAGTCGCTCCAAAATTTGTTCACTATAGTGATCATTTTGTAGAGGCGCTTCCTCGAGACCGGCCTTAACCGCAGCAAAAACATCGCTTCGGTTAAGTGGACCACCAACGTCGCGACTTAATGCTGTCGTGTTGGCTGCGAAATCGAAAGAATGCAGGGCTTCCTTGACAGCTTCGAGCATATCGTCGTGCGTTATAGCACCAGTGTTCTCTTGACTCAAAGCAGTTGAATTGGCGGCAAAGTCGAAATTACGTAGAGCTTCGTTGACAGCGTCAAGCAAGTCATCTCGATTTGGGGTATTGGCGGCGAAATCGACCCCTTGTAAAGCTTCTTTGACAGTCTCCAGCATATCTTCACGGCTCACGGCTCCGTTAACCTCTCGACTCAAAGCAGTTGAATTGGCGGCGAAGTCGAAATTACGTAGGGCTTCGTTGACAGCGTCAAGCAAATCCTCTCGCTTTGGGCCATTATTGTCAAGATCAACCCCTTGAAGGCCTTCTTTGACAGCATCAAGGACATCGTGATGTGTCAGGCTTGGTCCGACATCCTTAGTCAAAGCCGTTGAACTGGCTGCGAAGTCGAAATTACGCAGGGCTTCATTAACAGCATCCAACAAGTCCTCTCGATTCGGTCCACTATTGCTAAGATCAATAATTTGCAGACCTTCCTTAACAGCATCGAGAACATCGCCGTGTGTCAGACTTGGTTGGACTTCTCTCGTCAAAGCAGTTGAATTGGCCGCGAAATCAAAGCCTTGTAGACCTTCCTTGACAGCTTCTAGAACATCATCGCGACTTGTTGAATTAGGAGGGAAGTCAAAAGTGTAAAGTCCCTCTTTGATAGCATCGAGAATATCCTCACGAGTAATTGCAACAGCTGGAAAGTCGAATATGTGTAGACCTTCATTGACAGCGTCGAGCACATCATCGCGGCACAAGGCTCCCTCAACTCCTGGAGCGGCGGTTGGGATAGGGAAATCAAATGTATGCAGGCCTTCTTTCACTGCATCAAGCATATCATCTCGAGTCACACCCGTGGCGAGATCTCGAGTCAGTGCTGTTGAGGTGCCCGCAAAGTCGGTTGTAAGAAGGCCTTCTTTCACGGCGTCAAGTACATCGTCTCTTGATAAAACTCCCCCGATACTAGGAAAGTCAAAGGTATGCAGCCCTTCCTTGACAGCATCAAGCATGTCGTTACGAGTCACACTCGGGATGATGTCTCGGCTTAATGTTGTTGTATTGGCGGACAAGTCGGTTGTAAGAAGGCCCTCTTTAACAGCATCAAGCACATCATCTCTGGATAAACTTCCATCAATAATGTCGCGAGCAGAAGGTACGTCGGGAAATTCAAAGGTATGTAATCCTTCCTTGACGGCATCGAGCACATCATCTCTAGATATACTTCCCTCGATAATATCGCGAGTAGAAGGTACATCGGGAAATTCAAAGGTATGCAATCCTTCCTTAACAGCATCAAGCATGTCCTCACGGGTCACAGTCGGAACAATATCTCGGCTTAATGCTGTTGTGCTGGCCGCGAAGTCAAATGTATGAAGACCCTCCTTGACAGCATCGAGCATGTCATCACGAGTCACAGTCGGAACAATGTCTCGGCTTAATGCTGTGGTGCTGGCCGTGAAGTCGAATGTATGAAGTCCCTCTTTGACAGCATCGAGCATATCATCACGGGTAATCTCAGGTTCTCTAGGTTCCGGTGCAGGAGCTGCTGGAAATTCAAACTCCTCCAAGCATTCCCTGACAGCATCGAGAATCTCTTCTCGGGAAAGATTGGGTTCCGTCTCCACTCGCGGAGGCGAGAAGTGCTTTAAGCCCTCAACGACGGCCGCAAAGACCTCCTCCCGGCTTGCGCCTTCTATGCGTCTGGAAGTGTCTTGGGGAGCGTATTGTCGAATCCCCTCTTTCAAACAGGCGAGAAGTTCTTCTCTTTCCAAGCCGAATTGTTGGACTTCAATATCGGGTTTGTAATTCTCCCAGGCCTCTCTGACAGCTTCAACTATATCTTCTTTTCCGAGATCCGGTGGTCTTGATTCGCGGGGCTTTTCATTGATTGCAGCACGCATGGCGTTGTAAATCTCTTGGTAGTCGACCGCATTGCGTGCGATTGCAGATGCCGTTGATTCGTGCAGGATCTTTTCCATATGTTGCCTCAGCTCCTCAAGTCCTTCGTTTATAACGCTAGCAATTTCCTCCTTTTCGGTAGCAGCATCCTTCGCTTCAGATGCACTCTTGCTACTGGCCTGGTCTAATTTGCGACCAATTTCTCGGCCCATTCCCAACACCTCTCCACGAAGTTCACGCACCAACGCCTTGACTTCTGCTGTAAGGCCACCACCTTGAGCAACACTATCCTTCACTGACCGAATGATCTTCACAACGTCTTCGTTAACGATGTCTGATGCTCGTGTTGTGGCAGGGCCCTTTTGAATCTCCTTGTTTGCGCTTGGTGCAAGGAGAGTATCGACTCGCTGAGTAAGTGGGCCGGACTTCGATTCTTCAAAGTCTAGTTCCAACCTCGGGGGGTTTTCGAAACTAAAATTTCGAGGTCTTGTGCTACCTGAGCCGCCACCATTTTGAGGTACAATGGCCTGAGATGTATTGTTTTTGATGTATTGCAATAGCTCCTCGATCTTCTTGGCGGTTGACATTCCATCCTTAGTAAGTCGGTCTCCAACCTCTGTCAATCTAGATATCAAATTCTCCTGGCCCTCCTTAGTGCCCATCTCCCGGAGAATTTTTTCAAGAAGAGCAATACTAGCAGCCCCATCCGGGCTAAATGGACAAGGGCTAGCGATTGAATCTCTGTCTAGCGAAGCTGCAAAACTGTTCGGACTCGGGATGCGTGGAAGTGAAAATGGCTTAACGCTCCTTGACCCAGGGGAGTTATGAGCCTTGGATTCGAGATATAGCGCGCTGTTCCCATATATAGCACTCGACGTTCTGGATCCGGAATCGGATAAATTGCTAACCAGGTCTCGCAGGCTCTTTCTAATATCTTCATCTCGTGCATTCGTCGCTTCTTTCAGGCTTACGAGATCAGTAGCATTGTCTTTGCTCCTTCGACTGAGCTGAGCCATCTCTCTCTGCAAGCTAGTTGCAATGCTGGTGAGGCTCAGAATTTGATTCGATATCGCGTCGAATGTTTGTGGAGTGCGAACCAGCGCGGTTGATCCATTGGTCACATTTGAAAGAGGTGCATCCAGGTCTCTGCTTGCCATGGTCTGGAGAGCCAGCATCGTTGCTGACTGAGGTGGCGTATTTTCCCCAAGAATACTCTGGGGAGGTCTTCTTAAAGACGGCCTTAAAGCTGGAAGATCGCGGCTGGGAGTCTCTCTGCCTTGGGTTGGTGTTGTGGACCGAGCTGCGTCTTTTTCAGGGGACTTTTCCGGAGAATGTGCTTCTAGGAAAAATTCTTTGCTTGCGTGTGGAGTCAAAGGTCGATTGGCAATCTTCTCTGGTGATTTTGGAGACCCAAATGAGGAACCCCCCTCCAGATAACTGCTCAGGTCTCTTACATTTCCAGTGTGCAGGGACTGCATACGTTTGTGAGCAGCTCCTCTGATTAGAGACCGTTCTGGAGACGCCTCGAGTCGTTTGGGAGGAGGATTCGTGATATAGGCGCTTTCGCGGGCCTTCTCTGTAAGAGCAGCATGTGCAGATTGTATCGCACTCGATGTATTGGGGCGTGAAGCAAGGCTTGGGGAGGATGGATTCATAGGTAATGGAGGAGGTGCGCGTTCTGGATCGGAGCTGTCCCACCTTGAAAGCCTCGGATTAGCATTTCATTTCATTAATAGACGGCGAATCTTACATAGGGACAATAGCTCGACTGGTATCTGATGAGGCAGAATGTTGATGTTTCAAGTGTCGCTCGCTATCGCGCGAGGCATCTCGTTCTATGGAAGGCATCGTTGAGGAAATAGGAGTTGATGAGGAATGTGAGATGGAATGTTTATGTCGGGTAAAGCCCAGGGCGTCCGGAGCGCGAGATCAGAACTCTCAGAGCTCTAGCAGAACCTCAGCAACGGCGCCAAGAAAAGGCCCAGGGCATGCAGAGCAGTTTGCTTCAAGGATGGAGATGTTCTGGGATGGAGTTGTCGGGGAAGCGCTGGTCCAGCATCATATGAAGGCTTTGTTTACATGGGACTATTTACTTTGGGAAGGGCCAATCATATTTTCTGGGGCCTTAGCGCGAACGGAGCCGAACCTGCCACGCGGGAACGATGCCAAGTCACCCGAACGACCCCTCTGAGACCCCCTTTTCGAGTCCACAACCACTAATTTTGCACCACGCCGTTAATAAAACACACATCTCTTGTCATACAAGGCCATCTTCTAGCCGCGAGTATTGATTACGCCAAAGGACAGGTTCGTTGCGAGGTCAACGATGAAAGCTATTTCCGAGTCCCCAATGGCAGTCAGGCATGGCCACGCTTCAATGAACAAATACATCATTATGTCTCAATTGCGCGTACTGGATGTCTCTGGGCATTGTTGGGTTTCCATTGTCTAGGCTAGCTATGAATTGACATCACCAGAAGGTGGCAGGGCAATTCTTCAACCCCAGTAGGGCTAGCAGCCCGGAGGAGAACTTGGAGATAATGCTGATGGTAGAGAGCATTGTTTCGCAACGCTTATGAACTCCCTAAACAGCGAATCTGGGATCCTTACGTCGTAGGGCTGTTAAACACACCCGTCTAGCAAGCTCGTCAGGGTTTAGAACAATAACCAAGTGCATTGACGAGAGCACGGAGTTTAGATTCCGTGTAGATCCCATTCGTCTCTATGAAGTATTAAACCTCTCTCCGACACATCATGGAGGCGTTCTTCACGAATTCGAGCTCGAGTTTTTTGATAGGCTGGGTGCAGAAAAAAAGCACATCAAAATGAGACAATCCCAAAACTGCTAGACCCTGTTGAACATTCCTACCTATATTACCAACTTTCTATCTACGGACGACTAGGAGACTCAAAATTAAACAAACGACAATGTGCAGTGTCTTTTGGTAACCACGGTCCGCAACTTCAGCCACAAGTGGCCTAAAGTTGAGATTAAGCTCCCTGCTTTGGAATTTATTCATGAGTAGGGAAATGGCGGGGAACTATCCCTAATGCCTCGTTATAAAAATTAGCTTTCTCATGATTGAAAAATGTTTTGATCTCATTGCAAAGATCTTCAACACGGGGATTTGCCAAGGGCTTCAAGCGACATCACGTGCAAAATCGGGCGCTAGTCTGCACTAGGGCAGGCGCGCACACATCGAATATTCAGAAAAGAATTGTCGCCAATTTGATACCAGCAACAACACGACGAAAATTCGACACCCGCGACAGTCGACATGAAGTGTGAGTTTAAGCTGCCGAAATACAGAAGCGCAATTGATCAGACGTACTGACTGTGTCAATCGCAGTCCTCAAGGTTGGCCGTGTTGCCATCATCACCCGAGGCAGATATGCCGGAAAGAAGGTAAATTCCCACCTCACACGATCGCGATGAACGAGCACTCGAAATATGGCCTTGGAAGATCGAGACTGATTTGGAAATGACCTTCAAGAGGCAAAGCTGATGGAGAAATTGCAGGTCGTGATCATCCAGCCTCAAGATACCGGCAACAAGTCCCACCCATACCCTCACGCCTTGGTTGCTGGTATTGATCGCTACCCATCCCAAATCACCCGCCGAATGTCGAAGACCCGACAAGCCAAACGTAGCAAGGTCAAGCCGTTCATTAAGGTTATCAACTACAACCACTTGATGCCCACAAGATACACGCTCGAGTTGGAGGGATTGAAGGGTGTGATTACGGCGGATACATTCAAGGAGGTTTCCCAACGAGAAGATGCGAAGAAGACCGTTAAGAAGGCATTGGAGGAGAGATACACGTCGGGAAAGAACAGATGGTTCTTCACTCCTCTGAGTACGAATTCCCCGTGATTAAACTTTGAATACGGTGGAATGCTAATATCTTATAGGATTTTGAAAGGTTCTCTCTGGTCAATGGGTCGGGCTGGGTTACTTCATGGCATTAGTCGTATAACGAGCTAAGAATGCTGCATTTCACCACCTTGCAATATCAACGGCGTTTTGCGCATATAGGCCTACATTATGTAAATGAAAGCCTGTGATATGAGGAATTCAAATACCGTGGATCTACGTATTATGTCGAATTGAAACCTCGGTTTCGGTGTGAAGTGTTCAAGGCACAATCAAGCTCAAATCGTGAGAATGGGAGTGAAAGTGGGCAATTCAGAGAGCGATCTCTGTGCCCAACCCCGACAGCTCTGCTGCTCCCACCTCTCCCCATTTCGCCCTGTGATCTCTCCTTGTGGCCAAGAGTTTTTCCCCGAAAGAAAGAGTTGATTTCAAACTATACCTGCAGATATTGAATATGCCGTTTCTTCCCTAATATTTTACACCTTACTCACCTCAGCAAAATATATCATTACCACAAGAATTTACAGCAACGGCGTTTGCAAAATTATATAATTCCTTTCACACATTTTCAGATTCACGACTTAGCTAGAAATAAAATTGTGTAGTTCAATCAATAATTGCCTTCTCAAGATCCTCAGCTAAATCTCCTAATGGAGTGAAAGTATATCTATATACCGTGCTTCCGAGAAACATGCTCAAACAACATCAAAAAGTGACAGTGCAGAAACTACTACATACTTTAGCATGCGCAACAAGGCCTTCAGCCTCAGGATTCCTGATTGGGAACAGTTTAACTAACACCCAACTCTCGAGTTCCATCTACTAGAAGTCACTCATTTCCAAATCTACAATACCATAGAGTTATAAAAAATGTGCAAATGATCCTTAACACTTCAGATGAAGCTTTTCAATTCCTCACAACTACACCTTGATGGCCACAACGGCAACCATAACTCGCTTTCCATCTCTCACAAACACCTCACATTAGCATAACCATGGGTTTTCCAAAAGATCCCCTACACAAACTAACAAGAGGTAGTATATACTTGCTCAAATAGCTCATCAGTAATGGCCATACAGTTTTCAAACGCTGTTCAGCACTCAGGAGAGAGCCACCACACAAGCACCCACCAACATCATTGCATCAACACCAAAAAAATACAAGGCCAGTCCAGACTTTCTAGTACTTCCCAACATCTCTAGTGCTCCATCACTCCAAAACAGCCACGAAAAATCAACGCAATCCAAAAAAAGAAACGCGTTCCAGACTGCACCCATTCCACCAAACCCACCAATGACGAAACCACGAAACCCA
>JAAMPI010000798.1:0-21969 GCA_013054445.1 Cudoniella acicularis | reverse complement strand
TATCTATACTTCTATACTACTAATCTAANANACCTCNTACTTANCTAGTAGNNAGNGNTNNTAGTTAANTAGACCTAGTTCNGTTATACTTTAAGCACTAGTCTTAAAGTAAAGGTATTATAATATAATACTATAATCACCTAAGGTTATAACCACTAGCTAGGCTAGTAGAGTTAACCTTACCCTAGCCACGAACCTAGTAACCGATAATAGTAATAACAAGGAGATAGAAGACGCTCTTACTACCTAGGTCAAGGTCGAGGCTAACAAAGGGCTAAAGGTCTCTATACTAGATAAATATTATAGAAGCTAGAAAGACCTTAAGACGTTTATCTTATAAATAGAAATTTACTTTTAATTTTATAATAATAAGTTTAAAACATATAAGGCTTATAGCGTATAGGCTATATTATACCTTTAAAGAGAAGTAGTTAAATAGATCGAACTATTCTTAAGAAACTATCTTAATAAACTAAAAGAGGAAAGGATAGAAACGGCCTAAAGGATCTTTAGAACGTTTAAAGGATTTAAAATAGATATTAGACGAGTATTTAGAGATATTAATATAAAGAAAACAGTAGAACGTATACTGTTCTAACTAAATTAGGTAAGACGAGTAATTAACTACGCGACTATATTCTTAAGGTATATTATACTAGTAGCCTAGGACATATAAGCACTGTTAAGCTACTATTAGTAAGGACTAAAGGATAGTATTAAGGATAAGCTTACTCAGATAGACTAGTAGCTTACTAATATTAATACCCTGATCGGTATAAGTATATAGATTAATAATAGACTATATAAACAAATACGCGACTAGACGTCGTCTACTTATAGCTAAGGTAGCTATTAAGAGAGACTAAGAAAATCACGTCTAAAACTAAGAGAAGTCGCTATTATCGAGAAACTAGGTCTTTTATCTAAAGAAAGAGAATAACGACTTAAAAACTAGCTTTGTTTTACGTATAGTATTATAAGATATATAACTAGGGACTATAAGAAAGGCGGCCCTAAAAAGAAAACTAAGAAATTTAGTAAGAAGCTAGTCCGAGAATTTAAACTTATTAAGCGAGTGCTAGAGAAGCTAGGACTTACTAAACCTAGCGACGACGAGAGCGAAGAGAGAGGTGCTTACCTAAGAGACCTCTGACTTATTAGTAATAAACAACTCGAGTAGTAGGGAATCTTAATATAGATAGATAAACTATTAAGCTAGGAGAATTATAAGGATTTAGACTAGGAGCTAGGTTAATCAGACCTATTACTAGAAGTTAGCGAGTATTAGGTACTTATCTATATTAAGAACGATATATAAATATAGAGGCTACTTGTTAGAAACAGACTAAATCAAATAGTAGACAAGCTATACTTTAACGAGAATAAAGATATACTAGATAAGCTAGCCTTTAGAGAACTATATAAGATTATATATAAAGACGTACGAAGAATCGTCTTTATAGCCTAGTATAACGAGCTAGGAGAACGCTATTATATTACTATTATCCTAATCTATAATAAACGACTATCGATCTTTAATAATAAAGCGGAACTAGGAAGCGTCTAAAAGATAGTCGGGACTAGTAACGACGAAAGGATCTAGGAAAAAACTATACTAGTTATAGGCTTAAAGACGAACTATGTCTAGGACTAGGTTATAAGAATAGATAAGTTATAATTATATATACTATACTGACTTATAGAAGCTATAGACTAATAGCGAGTATAAGAAAACCTCTTAACTGTGACAGCGCTGACAGTGAAGTAGTTCTATTACTTAGAATACTAAGGTGAAGAGCTCAGACGAGGTCTGAAACGAGGTTATATATACGATATGAGGTCACGTGATCGGTCCCGACTAGACCTCCGAACCAGGTCTGTGACATCATCCCCCCCTTCAGGAGAGCTAGCCCCTAGCTCTATAGCTTAACTCCTATATCTAATCCCTCTATCTAATCCTCTGCTAAAGGCAGCCGTAAGATGCCAGCTCTGTAAATAGCAGTCAGGTGCTAGCTCTTAGCGACACGGTGTCAACTTCGAGGGATCGGTCGGTATAGCAGTAAGGTGCTAGCTCTACGGAGGTGCCCTAGTCATAGCTTCTGTCGAGTTGATTTGATATGCCCACTACGTTTTTGTCGATATTCTCCACTACTGCCACTACACGATTGATAGGCTCTGCTAGCTGTGTCATATGTGCTATTAATCGCGTAGCGATGACCTTGTCCAGGGCTGTAGTATAGGCTTGAAGAGCCTTCGCGACATCGATAGGAGGGGGCGGGGGAGGCTTTGAGAGTTCTCGAAAGACGGCATTTGTAAAAGCTTGAAGGTCTATCTTTAAAGCTTCCTTCGACGGTCTNTACTCTTGAGCGGAGGCAGGAGTAGGAGTAGCAGGTTGAGACTGGCTAATCACATGGTGGATCAATTGTCTAGTCGAGGCATCGATAGCACGGGCGAATTGGTGTTTTCCATCGATTAAAGACTTTAACTTATATGCCTAGCTTATGATTTCGGGGTCCATTGTCGGTATAGCAGTTAAGGTGCTAGCTCTATGATTGTGGCAGATCAAGAGTCGATGCCAGCGCTCGGTCGGAAGGACACAGTGTCCACTTCGAAGTCGCAGTAGTGAGGTGCCAGCTCGTAAGGGCGATAGTAAGGTATTAGCTCATTTAGCAGTTAGGTGCTAGCTAATTGACAGGTTAGGGTGCTTTCCAAGGCAGCCAGGGAAGAGGTCTTGAGCTTGAGGTCGATTCGAGGGTCGTGACGGGGCGGCGGGCTAGGAGGCTTTAGTGCTTGCACTAGGGGGTCGTAGGGCGCGACGGCGGCAGGAAGCTAGAATGGAAATGAGGTCAAGAGCTTTTAGAAGGTTGTTTGACCTTAGTATAATGTGACAGCGCTGACAGTGAAGTAGTTCTATTACTTAGAATACTAAGGTGAAGAGCGCAGACGAGGTCTGAAACGAGGTTATATACACGATATGAGGTCACGTGATCGGTCCTGACCGGACCCCCGAACCAGATCTATAACAAATATATTATATTCTCTTCTCTTTTAAGGCCTAGACGCTACTTGTTTAACGTGTTTCTACGCGTCACTAATTCTCTTAGGTACTCCTTCTCTATATAGGTATGCCTCTATAATTTCGGTAGCTTATTAGGTTGTTATAGTCCGGTCGCGTCTTATCGTCTCTTCGACACGTCGACTATTTATCTTTCTACTACCCCCTATTAGCTAGTAAGAGTCTTACGATATTATAGATAGTTTCTAAGACGGTCCTAGGACTATATTTAAAAGGTTTTAAAAGTTATTAGTCGTATACGCGAAAATAATATTCTTTTTTAATAATAAATATTATCGATTATATAATTAGGCTTAAGAAAAAGATAAGATTAATATCTAAAAAAATATTATAGATATAATCTATATATATTAAAGACGTTTAAAGAATATATAAAAAAAAATAATAAAAAAAAAGATAAATATAGAAATCTAAGTTATTTATTATTATAAATATATTATTTATATATAAAAAAGGCGACTTATTAAGACGACCTTATATTAATTATTATAGGCTAAATATAGCGATAATTAGAGATATATATCTAATACTAAACGCTTAATATCTATAAGATAGACTAGTTAAGATAATAAGATTTATAAAGTTAGACTAATAAAATACGTTTAANNTAATTANNATCCTTANAANATTATAAATAGATAATAGCGTTNNTCTTNCNNTTANGATTATAAGAATATATAATAATATTATTTTTAGATTAATAAATATATTAGCTATTTATTAGCGATAGAACGACGAGGTTCTTTATAAATATCTAGATATTATAATTATATATTATTTAGACGATATCCTAGTCTTTTCTAAATAAGAAGAAGACTACGAGATATATATAAAGTAAGTTATATACGTATTAATAGAAGTTAATTTAAGACTTAAGCTATTTAAATATCGATTTAGAGTTAAAGAGACGATATTCCTAGGCTATATTATAAGACCTAAGAAGATAGTCGTCGACCTTAAAAAAAATAGAAACAATTAAAGAATAGATAATACTATTATAGATCTAGTATATCGGCTACGTATAGGAGCACGTAATAGGTACGGCCAGATCTAGACCTATATATATAATAGAATAGTAGAATTAATTCCGATTAATTCTAGTACCTTTTTAGCTCGTTAGCGTACTAGTAAAAGCTATTCTAACCGCTACTATTATAAATATTATAAAACGTTAAAGACGTCTAATTATTCTTAAGATTTATAAACTTTTATTAGATATTTATTAAAAGATATTCTAGAATCGCGAAACTATTTATATAACTTATTAAGAAGAACGTCGAGTTTATATAGAATAAAAAAGTAGATAAAGCCTTTTATTTATTTAAGAAATAGTTTAAACGGAAACCTATCTTATAAAGTTATTATAATAATAAACTAAATATTATTAAGATAGACGCGTCTAATATATAGACTAGGGGTGTTTACCTATAGCCTAACGACGAGGGAAGACTATACTCTATAGCCTACTTTTTAAAGAAAATATTATTTATCGAATAGAATTATAATATCTATAAAAAAAGAACTATTTATAATAGTAAAGGTATTATAATATTAATAAGTTTATTTTTAAAGAGCTTAATTCTTAATTATTATTTATATTAACTATATAAATCTATAAACCTTTATTATAACGAAGACCCTAGATAATAGATAGTTAGCTAGATAGTTAAAGGAATTAGTAAGCTATAACCTTATAATAAAATACGTAAAAGGAACTAATAATACTAGAATAGATATTCTTAGTTAGAAACTAGGATATAAAAACGATAAATAATATAAAGAGATAGCTATTCTTTATATTCTAGAAAATAGAGACTTTATATTAATAATTAGAGAAATTATAGCTATAGATAATTTAGACCTATAGATTAAAAATATTTATAAGGCTACCTAATAAGAAGTTATATAAAAACTATATTTATATTTAAAGCTATACCTAAAAAGAGACTCTTATAATAAGAATAAAATAGAAAAGTATATTTACCTAAGATAATCGTTAAAGACTATATTACTAATTAGTATTCGCTATCGATATATAGCTATTAAAGAGTAAGAAGAACTTATAAAAGAATAGTAAGAGGCTATTAGTGCCTTAAGCTAAGAGTATTAGTTAATTAGGTAGTTAGTAACTATAACGCTTATATTCGGAATAAGACAAGCTGTTATACTCTTTATAGATAGATAAGAACGGTGCCTGTCTTATCTATATTATAGAAAACAATATTATAAGATTTTATTATTAAATTATTAAGATCTTTTAACTAGATAATAGAAATAGAATACGACTCTATCTTAGTTATTATAAAAAGACTATTAAAATATATAATTCTAATATCTTATATAAAAAGTAATATAGCTAAAGACCTAGTCTATATCTTCTTAAAAGAAGTAGTCGCTTAATATAGACTATTAGAAGAAATTATATTAGATTATAATAAGCTATTTATATTAAAATTTTAGATAACGTTTATTATTTACTTTAAAATAAAGTTTAAGATATTAATAGTATTCTATTTTTAGATAAATAAGAAAATAGAGAAAATAAATTAAATAATTAAAATATATCTTAGATATTATATAAACTATTAATAAAACAACTAGATAAAAATATTATTAATAGTATAATTCTCTTATAATAGTTTAATAATAGATATAATATTTATTATACTATTCTATATAAATTATAGCTATAAGCTAATAATATATATTTATATTATATCAAAATCGACAGTCAACATCTATTAGCACTTTATCTTTATATTATACCTCTTAACATAATCGACGAAGAAGAGAAGAAGGGGAAAGGCGAAGCAGCTACGTATTTAACCTCTGCCCGAAACCTCGCTTAGGCCTAGCGCCGTCACGTGTAGAACAGGTTACGTGAACTAACTACGTGACATCACCCCCCCCTCGAAAGAAAGCTCGCCCGAGCACTAAATATAAAAATAAAAGAACAAACAAATAATAAGAGGAATAATGTAGTGGGGAAGTCAGTCGGTCGCTGGGTGGTCACGTGGTCACAGACACGTGACCTACGCGAAGAAGGATAAAAGACGTGTTCTCAGGCAGCGTAGCTTCCTCTCTTCAAGTCAAATTAATGTCTATTTGAACTCCCTCCCTTTTAGGTTGTATTTGTCCTTCTATAATAAATAATAAGCTTCCCCTAATCGTCTAAGTCTCTCTAACTAACCGACCTTCCTAGTAAGCCTAAACCAAGGGAGAAGCAGAGCCTAAGGTCACGTATCTACTTCCTAATCCCGTATTAAAGCTAGAGTAGAGGCTAGGACTAGGAGCCGTAGAAGTCGTAAGAGAGAAGAAAGCTTGTTATCTGCTAAAGAAGGGTATCTTCCCTTCTATCGCTATATATATATACTAAAGTTCGTACGTAAGACTCAAGAGCTTATTTGTCGTAGAATCGCGAGAGGGTAAAGGGTGATTCAAGGCCGAATATACGTGGTTCTTGGAGGCTCGTATTCGTAGAATCGATTTAAGGAGTAAACAGTTAGGCTCGTCGTAGTCAGCTTAGCACGTAGTCGTAAGCTTAGTCGGATTATCGAGGGACTATCTTAATCGTCGAAGAAGAGGCCTCTGCTTGTCGGTAAGGGCTTAGAAGAAGGCTCGAAAGCTTGTCGTCGTATAGGGTAGTCGGACTGTACGAGGGACTGCTGGGCAGTAGTGGCGAGTGTGTCGTATAGAGGGTGTCTAACAGGGGGGCTCGAATCAAGAGGTCAGGACAGCCTAGAAGTGTCGATTCTGGTCGTACGAAGGAAGCTCGTCCGCGAATCGTAGTCGCCGTGTGTAGTAGTAAAGGTGCTAGCTCGAAAGAGTCATCGGACATGTCCCTAGCCTAATATATTAGTGTCGTTCCTTACGTCGTTTATAATGACTAGTATCAACTAGTCTTTATAGCTAGGGTATAGTCGTCGTATGTTTAGCGGTAAAGGTACTAGACCCGTAGGGTTATAACGCATTCCTAGCTATTTAAGTACTATATCGTTTATAGTCTAGCCGTTTTTAGTAGTAATAAACTATTACTATTTAAAGATATTAAGAGTTATTAAGAACTATTATTATTATACCGTCTTTCTTTTAAATATAACTAATAAGATAAACGTAGCTCTTATATTAGAGATATACTTAATAAAAGAGGTCTAGGCCTTTAATCTAGGCTTTTTCTTTTAAATAAAACGTCGATTCTTAATATTAACTACTAGGCTATTAACCCCCTAGCCTTCTATAATACTAGCTTTGTCTATATTCTAGCGATTTATAGGATTAATAGCCTTAATTATAAGAACCTCTAATTTATTAAACTAGGCCTTAATTATATTAGTTATAATACTATTAATATATATAAAATTAATTTAAAGTTACTTTTTAGTCTATAGAATTAGATTCTGTTTAAGAAAACCTCGTATCTACTATTTTCTAAGTATAGTAGTGTCTTCTCGTACGGCTAATATCCGCTACGTAAAGTCCTTAATTTACGTATAAGTAGGGTAAAGTCCTAGGCTCTCCTAGACTAGTATCTAGTTAGTTAAACTTTATTCTTAAACCGGGGAAAGCTTTTAAGCAAGTATAGTAACTTTCTAACGAGACTCGCGGCTATTAAAACGATTCTAAAGTATAGACCTTAGAACTCTATAATCGAGAGTAGCTTTTTATAAAGAAGCGCTATTTATAATATCCTTAAGCGCTTATATCACGTCTTCTTTAGTATATATACTCTTTATAATCGAATTAAAAAAATATACGAAATTTAAAGGAAATTATATAAAGCGTTATAAAGATATAATTTTTTAAAGTAGGAGTAGGAGTATAGGGATAGTAGTAAGCTAAGCGAGGTGTCTTACTAAGAGGGGGGAGGGGTAGCCTATTAGGGGGGGCACGGACTTATAAGAAAGAAGAGTGTATACTAGGAGAATATATATAAGAAAAAAAGGGTATACTAAAAGAGTATATATAATTTATATAAATTTATATAATATTTATGTAATATTTATGTATACGGGTACCCGCGGGTATACTATATAGGAGTAAGAGAAACTATACCCACCCGCGGGTAGGTAGTACCTGTAGTGGGTAGCCCGCCGGTAATGGGTACTACCCACTACCCATCACACACCCTAGATGTGAGCTTGTAGCTCCTGCTAACCTTCCACTTCAATCCTTCTCTTCCCTGGTTCGAAATATCCACTAACCATTGCAAGGCGGTCCTATTTGGGTATAACCCGTGCAGCATATATTTAATTTTCCCGAATATGTTCTCTTGTATCTCAAACGGCACCTACATATGCAAGTTGATTTGAAAGGATCTGATATGCAAGTCGTAAGAGTATTGCAGCGGCGTAGTCCAGAGATCTCAGTAGCGCTGATGAAATAATGAAGTGAACAATATCACCATTCGCCAGTGAAAAAGCTTCAAGTCCCGGTAGCGGCAGATGAAAGTGGTGCTGAGATTTTCCCGTAAGCCTTGGGTCACATCTTACGTGATAAATCCTTCAACTTTCCAACAAGCTGCTGGGTTGTTGTTTGATGACCCGGCATTTTTTGTTGTTGTTGTCATTGTCAATTTAGCCGCACCAACAACGCCAACAATTAATTTATATGCATTCATTTATCCTGTTGGCTACTACTGTAGAAGCACCTCCCTATACCTGGAGCCCTGTATGAGTGATTTGCCCAGCGGCACGGTCTGCTGGAAGACCCAAAAGTATCATGCATATGCAGTTAGCGACCATTTACCAGCAGGATGCACTTTAGTTGTTGGTATTCCTGCCATGCTTATTGTGGAAGGCACTAATCTTGAGAACATGCGTTGCATTCATCCCACGATTCCGACAAGTTCCCTGTAAGTGAGTGTTTCACTGCAACGCTCGTCTACAACATATTTTCCTCATGCAAGACCCAAGGCCCCTGTTTTGCTGCATGGCAACCATGAAGTGAATAGTTGAATTCTTTCAGACAACTTCGTAAGGCAAAGACTCTAGTCACTCGATTCTAAAGTCCCATCTCAAGGCCGTGTGGCCGTTTCTAGAGTCAACAACTTATAAGGAGAATTTTGGGAAAGAAATCTATCAAAGGCTCCTCCTCGTTATATTTTCTTGAGCTGCCCTTGCTCTCAGATTTATTCTTCGCGAGGCGAATCAGAAATATTGCGTTCCAAGTCCGATTTTGACAGCGTAGTCGATTTGCTTCTTCGAATCATCGATTAAGCTACAAGTGTCGTCACCAAATATGTCGACAACATCGTATCAAGGCATCATTGCCCTTAGCACAGCTCTGCCAATTCTTTGTCTCGTCGTGGTGCCTTTCCGATTCTATGCACGGCTGAGGCAGAATGCGGAATTGAAGTTTGATGACTGGGCACAGATTCCCTCACTGGTTCGTTTTTCAATGCTCTTTTATAATTAGTCATTTCATCAACCACCTCAAGATAATAGAATTAACAGGCTAATTTACTTTTTCGTACCATAGCTATTGTTTATCGGAATGGCAACATCATGCCTTATCGATGAGCTTTCACTTTGCTTGGCTGGATAATGTTCAAATTACGTTCAAAATTCCCTGTTGCTAAGTATCATAGGCGTCGCAAATAAAGGATTTGGTTACCCCGATCCACCGGGGCTGCCAACAGAGCCCGCAGCCTCAACAATATTGACTCAAGAGGTATGTCAACAACCCGCTATAAATGCACCAAGCTGTTGTTTTAACTTTCTTTCAAGCTTGTCTTCGCGATCCAAATCATTCAGCTTTTAGGTCTCGCGTGTATCAGGTGCTCCGCCTTAGCATTTTACCGACGCGTCTTCTGTTCTGTCAAACCGAGCATCTTAAATACAACCATCTGGGTTCTCATCTCAATTACCATGGCCTGGGCAGTTGGCTTTATAGCTTTCTATACCGCCTCTTGTGGCAGTAACCCTGCTGTCGCATGGGGAGGAGACATCCCCTTCCTCGAATATTGTATAAACGTTTGAAGAGGTATTTGCCATATCGGATTTTATTCTTGATACTCTGGTTCTAGTTGTGCCTATACCTTAGGTAAGGGCGGCTTTCAACGCCTGCTTATAAAACGATTGGACTAGGGCTGATAATTTTGCAGATCTGGAACTTGCAAATGTCTCTTGGTCGTAAGATTAGTGTCACAGGTATTTTTATAATGGCCCTCATGTAAGTCCCCTCTCTGTGTGCGAAGGAAAGGGGGTTGGGATTTTGCTAATGCGAAGCACAGTGGCTACGGTTCATGTACCGCCAGACTCGCGATGATCGAAATCCTTGCAGAGGGTAGGTGCCAAAGGGCTTCCCTATCCATAAATGAGCTAACTTCTGTGTTTCAGCTACCTTTGTCCAACAAGTGCCAGATATCCAGCGTCGGTGAACCAGCAGCATACCCTAAACCATTTCTTGACACTAAATCTTTCGCAGTTGCCGATACTCAAGCAGTATGGTTCTCCATGCTCGAGATCGGCTTTTCGATCATCGCCGTCAATCTTCCTTCTCTCTGGAGCATAATCTCCAAAGTCTTCCCAGAGTCCATCATCCGCTCCGTCCGCAGAATCATTTCTCTCCGGTCTCTCCAAAGCAACAATTCCCATAGCTCGCGGAGCGGCGGCAACAATTCTCGCTCGTGCGCACGCAAGAACTCTACTTCCACGAGCCAAGATAATATTGAACTGGTAGCACCAGAGGACACTGCAGATTTTAACACCATGGTCGAGAGACAGAGGGATAAGGATAAATTTGGTCTTCTCGAACACTAGAGGGACGTTGAAAACGGTATCTATATTCAAAAAAGCGCTCAAGTTGCATCGACACAGCGACCTTAGGGCAGTTCCATAACTTTTTCGGGATTGGAAACACTTGGGGGTCAATTCCAACTGATGTGTTTAGTTGCTATAGTGTGGCTTGAATTAAAATGAATTAATGTATTATACTATAATTGAACTCTAAATAATTTTTCCTGAAATAAGAGCAGTCATTTTTCACTCTACCACTATTATATTCAAGTAGTTTAATTACCCTAAAAATCTAAAAGACTAAAAGTAGTTATATCTTATTATATGTTTTAATCAATACGCTTGAAAGTCGTATCTATTATTTATATACCTAGTAGAGCCTAATACTAAAATGCTTCTTTATATATCTATCTATCTACGCCAATGTTTCCGTAATCACGGGGTGTCGGTCTCTGGTTTTCTACGTTAGTAAGCGATATTATAGGTCTCTTCTTAAAAGCCGACCTCGCTATTCGGCACAAACCTACTCGAATCACAAATCACTATACATCTTCCAAGTACTGGATAAGTGATACTCGAGACTTCTAAGAAAGATCTCGAGGACGAGTATCTTATAAAAGGTAGATAATAATAGCAGGGACTCACTCTAGTGATATGCGTACTATTAATGTCTTAAAGCGAGAAAAGAATTAAGGCTAGCAAAGGTTCTTAGAGAGGACATGAGTTAAAAGTCATATAAAATTAAATATCTTACGAAAAAAGTTCTAATATATAAATATTTATATATAGACGGAACAGAAAATTATTATAAATATAATATATTTAAACTTAAAAAAGAAATAATTTATAACTAAAGTTAAAATTATTAAATTTATATATATTTTTATTACGTATAGGGTAACTGAAATTCCGTATTAAATCCCTGTCCGCGCTAAATCCTGCTTTTTCTAAAGCCTATCCTTACCTTTAAAATATTATAATTAAATAACTACTAATTATTATAAGCTAAAATTAAAAATATAGATAGATATAAATATAGTTTTAAATTTTTTATAATTTAGACTTTTTATATATAATATTATAGTCGTCGAATTATAGTCCTTCTCCTATTTTAACTTAAACTAGTAAAGAGAAGTCGTATATTAAGGTTCCTTAATTATATAACTCTTTTTTAATAAAAGTTTAGTTAGAAGAATAATATTTTTAATAATCTTATTACTATTCTTAGGCTAAAGCCCTACTTTTTATTANAGCTCTATAAAGGCACNANGGCCCNGACGTCNCGTAGNGACGTATTTNTAAGAAGGTNNTATATTNTCGAAGAAACTAAGCTAAGGAGAGAAGAAGAGAGGTNGCCCTNAAGGGGCCTTATATANAGGAGGTGAGTCTAGNACGGACNAGGACACGTGACAAGGGGGGGACGCGTNAGGTAAGGGGGACGCGTNAGGTAAAGGGGACGCGTNNAACNAGGTCTATNACANGACTAAGGAGACTCAGACAGTGTGGCGCTACATGCGACAGGAGGCTGCGACGCGGCCCCTGACCCCTTATCACGTGCCCTCGCTTAGCAGCACTCACCTCCTATATATAAGGCCCCTTCAGGGCCACCTCTTCCTTCTTCTCTCCTTAGCTTAGTTTCTTCGATAATATAGCACCTTCTTGCAAATACGTCCCTACGTGACGTCAGGGCCCTAGTGCCTTTACAGAGCTGTAACATCTACCTTATATTTAATAAATATAAATTTAAGAATAATATTAGTAGATCTATATAACTTATAATATATATAAAGGATATTATTATTAAATAGATTAAGCTATTGTTAATTAACTTCTTTATTTATTAATAAAATTGTGACAGCACGTCACTAGCGTGCGTAACGAATGATATGAATAGCTTTTACCACTCGGCCATCGGGCCAAAAAGGCACAAGAATAAGGTTAAGAGTCTTATTCGCTATTCTACTCTATATAATCCACACCCCGAAGCACACCCGACACACCCCCCTCGGGCACGTGACGCGCATGCCACTCCAGGTCTGTAATAAAAATATTACTAAGATAATACTTATTATTATTACTATCTTTAACAAGCTACTAAGGTTTAAAACTAAGATTAAGCAAGTCTTTAGAAACCTAGACAAGATATAAGAAGCCTAGTAAGACATTATAAAACTTAAATAGAAAAGGTCTATAATTAGCTATATAGCCTTATTCTAAGGAATTATTAATAAAACTACTTAGACTAGGGTAGCTATTATCACTTATTTCTATAATAGTTTAAAAATTAAAATCAAGGACGAAATCTCTTAAGATAATATATTAGTAATACTATTAGATATAATTAAGACAGCTATTAAAATTAATAACTACCTATAATAAAGAGAGTGTGAGTGATATAGTAGACGTTCTAGGTAGGGTAGAACTACTCCTAGCCTACAAAATGATTCAGAGAATATGACTCATATAGTGTCAGTCCAGATCTTTTGTTCACTCCCTTGTATTTGAAGTTTTCTATATCTTACTTTATGTTGAGTTTACATCTTGGGTGGTACAATTTCCTATAAACAAAAAGAGTTCTGCGCCCTATACTAAACTTTCTTAATCCTGCACGGTAAATCTTCAGTTGGCATGCCCAGCAAAGCCTGGTAGGCTCTGTCCCCATCCACTTGCATCTTCTCTGCTGCTTTTCCTCTTTCATAGACATCGCTGATTACAAAATCTCTAGCAACCTTACAAATGACAATTTTTAACTCAAGCATCGCTAATTCCTGCCCAATACAGTTTCTGGGCCCGTGATCAAAAGGTCTCCAAGCACCTTTCTTGATCCTGGATTTTTGATCACCTAGCCACCTCCCCGGCAAGAAGTCATCCGGTTGATCCCATAATTCTGGCGCGTGATGCGTCGGGTGCGGATTCAGCCAAACGAGGAAGTTCTCGGTTGGGAATATTCTGCTTTGCGAGTCGGTGACAAAGAAGTCGGGTTCGCCGGCTCGTGGGCTGCTGACTGTCGGATACAGGCGCAGTGTTTCTTTAATCACGGCTGTCGTGTATGGAATGCTGTTGAGGAGGTGGGGGTTTTCGGAGATGAGATTGGAGATGTGTTCGCGATCTTTGGAAAATACCGAATTCAGTTCTTGCTGAACGAGTTTGAGGGAGTCGGGGTGTTTGGAGAGAAGGTAAAGCGTATAGCATATCGAGGAGGATGTAGTGTGATGGCCGGAAAAGAGAAAGAGCTTGATTTGTGCTATGCATATGTTCTTAAACAGCGGGTCCATTTCTTTTGTCTCCTGACTCTTCTCTTTGCCTTGGACCCGGAACTCAAGCATTTCGAGGTTGTCCGAATAGTATGTTTTAAATGTGGTACTCACCACAGATCCTGTTGTGATTGCATCGTTTTGTTTATAGTCATCAAAGCGCTTTTCAAGTTGCTCGGAAATATATGAGTTAACTTTGCTACCGTAATACCAATGCATCAGAGGCCGAAGCGGGTGGTACCGATTAAAAGGATTAGGTTCAGCTCCAAAGGAAAGCCAGCCAATCTGTTTGCGTATACTGTCCACTAATGGGTTCAAGGTGCGCTGGCAGTCGAAGTTCTGATCTCTGAAATGTGTGTAAGCCTTGTCCTAATATTGTTTGAGGAATGCCACTAACATAACAACTTGGCCAATTATATCCATAGCCAAATTATTCGTCAGGGTTTTCATGGCAATTATATCTTGTCGATCAGCATGCTCCTGGAGGATAGAATAAAATATGTCCGTTTTCTCCACCATAGCAGGCACCAAATTCATCAAATTAGATGCACTAAATGCCGGATTGAAAACTCCTCGCCATTTCTTCCAAACCTCTCCCTTCATAGTAACTATATCATACCCTTGGGTAAGAGGTTTCAAAAAAGTCCTCATAGCTGGGACCTTTTCAAGTGGGTGTTGCTGGGTGACTTGGTAAAGGGTATCGGGAGAAGTAAGAATCAACATCGAAGGAGCAAAGGGCGCCAGGTCCAAATAAAAGTTAGGTCCAAGGTCTGGATAAGTTCGTCGAATTTGGTCCAGAAGATAATGTTCGAAGGCATCTTTTGGGAGAGATGATACAATTTTCATGACCACCGGGAGATGACCAAACAGTATGCTGTATGGTGGCATAGGCTTGAAATAATTAGCAGTTGGATTGTTGAGAGATCAAAAATGAGGAATGGGATCTTACCAGGCCATCACGACGAAGGCTGATTATGTGAAGTCGCCATCGAATGAGCTTGATAAGAGAGGTGATCATGTAGACGACTATCAGGGCTCCAACGGCTGTGAATAGAACGGAAGTTCCCGGCAGGACTGCCATGGTTCGTCTGGCGTCTGAGTTAACTCAAACTTATAATTTTAAATGGCTCTAGCAATTTTTGAGTCAGTTTGATAATACCTGGTGGTGAAGATGGTTGTTGAAAGGGAAGACATTCATCATCCACGATAAGCTTGGCAACGTCTACACAACGTAATGCGAAGAACTGAAACGCAGCGACCTGCCGTATCTGCGAGCTTTGCAGCACCGTACTGTGCCGCAAGCAAGGTTGTAGCGATGAAACACAGCTAATTCATCCTACTTACACGACGACCCAATTGGAGTTTTTATGTGCCGCGTGGCAAATTCCTTCCAATTAATTGTTTCAAGGTTATCGGTTCCGTTATCTATGGATTCGAGATACGCCTTGACATGTCATTTCCTCCTTCACAAAATGTAACCCCCCTTTTTCGTTTAGACCCAAATACACTACATGATTTGCTGAGTTGCCCACCCAAAATTGGTGCTCCAAGGTCAGCTTGCCGGTGTGCTGAGAGCTGCACTGTTCCATGAAATCGTAGAGATGCGATCCTAGGTCAGAAATTGTGAAGCGTGCTACCGGAGAAGCTGCGCCGTAACTCGTAAGTTCAAAAATATATAATAAAGGACAATAATATTAAAAACTCAACAGACATTTGAGAACTGTACCCTGAGATTAGATTTATCTTCGATTGTAACTCCAAATGTGCTTTTTGTTTCCAATGTTGGATATATCTACTCGAAGGGATAGCAAGCGATCGGAGTTACCTGTTTTGGCAATACCGAAACGGACGGGAAAAGGGGGAGACATGGCACCCCAAACCCCACGCTTTCAAGTTTCAATATCATAAAGACCAGTAAGAAACCATTTTTATAACCATTTTCATTCACAAAAACTCAGAGTCGGAACCGCGCATCTTCTGTTTCGCGGAGCTAATCTCAACACTTTCCTCCACAAAACAGTACTTGAGGGGAGAAAACCTATAGCAATTGAAACTGTTACTGGCTAGCGTTCATATAGAGACAAATTTCTAGGATGGGAATTTTCGCGGAGCGAGAGTCCATTGAGTTATTCTAGGGGGATTGCATCTTAGCGTTCTTTTTAATTAATAACATCTGCGCGATAGTGCCCCGTGAGTCGACAAGTGATGAAAGTGTTGAAACTATAACATGTCCCTTAAATTAGAGAACGGAGGCGATCAAATAAAATTTATTTTCTAGAAAATATAGTGCTGACTAAGTAAATATAGTTACAGGTTCACTTGAAGCACTATTCGGAACTTTCAGGTTGCTTTGACCGAATTTCAACCGGTATTTGCTACACTTTTTAAGTCACTTGGTTCACTGGAAAAAGAAAATTCCAAGGCCAAAAAGAACAGTACCTATAGTTTAAGTTTTGTAAATTGTCAAATTCTGAGTTAACACCGATTTAAAAAGAGAGTCATTGGCAAACTCTGCCAGCTAATAATCGTAAAGCAATTCAAAAAATCAAGTGCAGCGCCACCCCCCGTTATGTACCATGTCCCATCATCCCATGCTAATATCCAATTTGTCATTACTCCATGCCATTCAAGCTGGCCCCTCCGAAATCACTGGTGTGAACATCTGACAGATCCAACCTGGACGGTTCCGACGCTTCCAAGCAAAAGCTCCGTCACATCAGTAGTGAAAGAAACCTCACTCGAAGACACTGTGCCCTCGAGATCCGAGAAGACTTGACACGTAGGAAACTTCAAGCCCTCAGCATCGATGACTTGAGCGCTGAAAATATCGGAGACGGCGTTGAGAGAGAAAGTGGAGTTGTCGGCTGGCACTTCGTGCTGGGTCGCGTCTTCGCCACTGATGCCGTTGAGTTGGATGCGGATGGTTGGGGCGGCGCTGGCTGACTGCTTAGCTGGTGCAGCGAGTGCGACAGAGGAGAAAAGAGCCATGGTAGCGATAGTGGAAATTGAGAACTGCATTTTAATAGTTTGCTTAGTCGTGAGGGAAGTGAGATTTTGGAAAGGAATGAAAAGTTTTGAGAGCGAGAGCGTGATAACTTGAAGGAGAGAAATAAGAAAAAATTGGAAAATGATTATTGATGATGTTGATGATGGGTTATGGCAGGCATTCAGCTTCTTCATATACTTGCTTTCTATATTCTATTTACTAAACTTGTAGCGTTCACATTGGTAGCTCTCGTGATACGGCTATCATTCTAAGAAGTTGGATATCTTGTAGCCAATAATTACGACTTGCACGACTGTCAGCGCGGGTATACCCAAAAATGTCACCTAGGCGCTTACTTGCTGATGTGTTTGTGTAAGGTTACTCAGCTTGGACCTCCTACAATTCTACTTCGTTCAGCTTTCGGAGATTCTTGATGACTGGGCTGCGTGGCTTAAGTGCTTACATGACTCGAAATCGGAGTTTTCAGTACCCGGTAACACTCGAACCTCAGGGCTGACCGCAGAACTTAGAGCTTCTATTGACGCCTAGTGGAAGTCTGAAACCACGGGTAAGTGATATTATAGGAAACCCCGCGTTAACATGACGTGAGACCTGCAGTAGCACAGTTCCGCACTATCAGGCCTTTAAGCTTTGAAAATTGCCACTGTTTTTGGGTACGATTATTTGAGCATCAGGCAACAAGGCAGGAATTACGATGTTGAGGCAATCAAGCAAGGGTGTGCGAGGTGTCATAAGGCATTTTTACCCTTTTAATAAGCGAGAGACTACCTTACCGCACCCTTAATTATATTATAGTAATATGTCCTTTAAAGTTATCGCTTTAAAATTATTATAACTAACTTCTTTTAATCTAAGGAATACTATTCTTTCTGTTTTTAAAATTATAAATATACGTTGATTAGTTGTGTTATAATTAGGACTTATATACGATTCTAAATATTTTCCAAGTAACTTTCCTAGTACTATAAAGCGGCGTTAGTGTATTTAGGTGTGTTTTGACTGATGCCTTGTTGCCTGATGCCCAAATAAGCGTACCTCTGTTTTCGGGAGTAAATATTGTCAATCAACTTGATCATAGTAGTTATAATTACTCTTCAGAAAAATTGCTCCGAATAAAGGCTTTCGTGTCTGTGCAGAGTCTAGAGAACTAGATATTGGCATCTGAATCTTTACTAAGGAGTATTGAACTCCTGAAAGGGTAGCCGACCTGACATGTCAATCGACACAAGTAGTAATCTTACATTGTCTGCGGTAAACATTCTGAGGTTTAGCCACTGCTTATTCAGTAAGATGATACATAGTAATTAGAAAATTGCATATAATATCGGTTTATCGGTCGACGTACGTATTATCGGCGAGTTATTGTAGCTTTTATTAGTAAAATTAAACGTGTGTCTGGCATTATACGAAGGTACGGTGGTTGTTTTAAGTTGAAATCCCCATCTTATCGATACATTGCCCTAACTGGTTCTACCGTGAGTTAAATCTACCTCTGGATTAAAAATAAATTTTCACGTAATTATGAGACGATGTGAGGTTGACTGTAAACGCTGATTGCCGATAGATCTGCAAAAAAGGGGCGAAGCGAAAACGCCTCACCCCAGCCACACGATTCCATGAATCTCACTGCATATGAAGAGAAAAATTTGTTCTTAAAGATTTTTAGTTTATTTATTTCTGTACTATTCCTCATTTCCTTAGTATTTTCTTTTTCTTGGCATCATGTGCGATCCAATAACAATCATCGGGCTTGCGGGTACCGTCATTCAAATCGTGGAGACAAGCGGGCGCCTCATCTCCAAGTCGTGCGAAATTTATGCCAGCGTCGATGGCGTATTCCGCGAAAACGCCGAACTCGAAACCTTGGTCACGGACCTGCAAAAAACAAATGCAAAGCTAGCACGTATCCCACTTCAGCTTAGCACCGGGGATGTCATTGATCGAGATGACAAGGCCCTTCGACAACTGTGCTGTGGATGTAACGAAGTTGCTGATGAGCTCTTGGATCGGTTGGCACTTTTGAAAGTTGGAAGTGGCGGGGACTCGAGGAAATTGGATAGTGTGAAATATGCTTGGAGGTTTATGAGAAACGAGAAAGAGCTCAATGCTTTGGCCGCGAGAGTAGCTGCGTACAGAGAACAGTTACATTCTAGAATTCTGGTTTCTCTCACGTAAGTATTTTCCTTCAGAGTAAAATTCAAGAACTAATTATTAGATAGAGAACGGTTTGATGGACTTCAGCTTGAGCAAGCATGCCGTTTTGACAATTTGGATCGAACTGGGCGTGATATCCTGGATAATATCAAGCACAATAGAACCCACATTACCACGGAAATCGGAAATCAAACAAGCTATTTGACGCGGCTCGCAAACTCACACCACGAAGAGATTATTGATAAGCTTTCAATAATTGTTCAGACTCGATCTGCTTCCCCCAATCCGTTCGGAAGTGACGAAGAAGGCGCCTCACATCTCTCAGCTGGGCAAACGATACATGATATGATAGAAATCGGCAATCATACTGCAATGCATTTAGCATTACGTCGAAAGCCTGATGCAATTTACGAAATGAACAGTGCCGGGGAAACTCCATTGCATGTTGCAGTGAGAAAAGGGGATATAAAGGCTACTGAGTATTTGATTCGAAAAGGAGCAAACAAAAATGCGGACGACAGTTACGACCAAACCCCGTTGCATCTGGCAGTCAAGGGAAATCACGTTGATCTCATTCGGCTACTATTGTCAAAGGGAGCGGATCCTCAACTTCAAGATGAAGCTGGTAATACACCAGTTGATATTGCCGACCCGGATTCGGAAGCTGCTTGGATTTTCAATATAGGGCCCGGTCTCGAGGATCACGATCATCGTGGTTATACAATATTGAGACATTTCGTCAATTTAGGCAAGCAGGATATTGTGAACAACCTCCTGGACCGTGGAGCTGATATAAATGCGCCATGGGAAGACGAAGTTGGCATGCCACTCATGACTGCAGGACTCAACCTTGACCTCGCTATGATGCAACTCCTCCTTGACCGTGGAGCTGACATCGAAGCCCCAGCGAATCGTGGAGGCTCAGCTCTAGTTTGTCTCACCTGGAATCGGAAGCGGGCAGCGGTGGAGTTCTTGCTGGATCACGGAGCGAATATCGAATCATACAACAATGTAGGATTCCACGCGTTGCATGAAGCAGCTTTCCATGGATACGAAGATGTGCTGGTTTTGCTCTTAGATCGTGGCGCAGATATGGAGGCACGCACAGGCACTGGCACTTCGGCATTAGGATTGGCTGTCTGGGGAGGTTCCCAGGTCGTACAGATTTTGTTGGATAGGGGTGCCCAGATTAATGCAGTCAATGGAGACAATGCTACTCCGCTCCATGATTCGAGTCAGGAAGGATTTGATGACATTACAAAGATATTGTTGGAAAGGGGGGCTCAGACCGAAAAAAAGCGCCGTGAAGGTTACACACCGTTATGCCTTGCATCAAGAGACGGTCATTTGGAGTCAATGAGATTACTGTTAGAGCTGGGACACGCTCATCTTGATGCCAAAAACTATCAAGGCTGGACCCCTTTGATAGAGGCGGCTCACCGTGGGAATTTTGATGGAGTGAAACTGCTAGTTGAGGCTGGCGCATGCGTGACAACGACTCACGATGGAGGACGGACAGCACTGGCTGAGGCGATTAATCAAGGTAACGACAAGATTGCCGATTATCTCAGAAAGAAGATGAGTGTTATATCAAGCCCGGAGGGCACAAAAAAGCCCAACTGATTCCTAATTCATATAATACTTTTTAGACTATGAGGTGCAGGGGAAGGTCTGAAATAAACACTCTAGGTTAGATTTACAGAAATAGCTTTCTCTTATTTCGGACTTGGCATTGAAGCTTAAAGTTTAAAATATTCTCTAGATTAACGGGTTTCTTTTCGTTTGATATAATCACTCCTAAGAAGATAACGAAAAGAGCACCGAGTATTGTATGACTCTACTGAAACAGAATAGTAGTTCTAAAATGCAAAACAGAATACGTCAAAAATTCTGATCACTGAAATCCGGGACATAAGGATCTAATATTAAGTCCTAGAATTAAAATTAATACATAGGTTAGTAAAGGAGTTTATATAATTAAGAACAGCTGTCATATATTATGGCGATTTGAAGTAAAGTCTATAGAAAAAGATAAAAGAACACTTTAGAATAGTAAAGAAACTAATAGCAAATATATTACTTAAAAATAAAGATATTACTAATTTAAAATTAAAGGCCTTAGTACGCCTAGATATATTACTATATATAGCGTAATTCGTAAAGTGATTTAACATGGAAACTAGTTTTTAGTCACGTGATCCACAATCCCTATAGTTTTTGAGATATAGCTTATTTAAGATTTAATGACAAAAGTTTTAAAGATAAGTCTGGAATATTATATTCTCTTTTAGGTTTTAGATAATTATAAGACAGTAAAATCAGGTGCAAATAACAGCACGTGACCTTTGCCGCCTGCTCCCCGTTGCGAGCGGTTACACCAAATGTGCTTAACGAGTTTAGAATCCTTAGGGCTTAAGAAAAAGACAGACGTCATCACTTATGTGGAATAAATAATATCATTATAAAACAGAATAAAGAGAGAAAAATCAATAGAATATTTGATTTTCCTCTAACAATGGTCAGTGTCGTATAACAATTTCGCAAGCTTATATTTCATTGAGCTTCCTTAAAAAAAAAAAAAAAAAAAAAACCAAGCCCTCAGTGAATACCTTGATTTAATGAGTTGGTTGCCTAAATCACGTGGTATGCTCCTCGATGACTCCACCTCCTACTAGCCTGTCGCTTATGCGGATATAGCCTAGGTAAACCACAGCCCAACCGCCCAACCTCCTTCAACGCACC
>JAAMPI010000797.1:0-25604 GCA_013054445.1 Cudoniella acicularis | reverse complement strand
CTTCCCGCGGCCCGCCAACAGTGTTGCACCCATATTCGGAGAAAAAGACCGGTAGGGAGTAGTTTGATAGGGAGTCGGTCAACTCCGAGTAGCCGGATGCTGTATATGATGAATCGCCACACCATGAGTATATGTTAAGGCCAAGAAAATCGATGGATGAAGCACTATCCCCGCAGTTCAAGTAATCCTCCAAATTACCGAGGATTGTTATATCGTCATCGGCGGCGTAGCCAATACCCATCGACCTGTAATTTTGCTCCTTGATATAGCTTTTCATGTCTCGAGTCGCAGCTTTCACAAAAGCAGCTGAGTTGGTGTTTGTGACATTGTTGACTACTTCGTTCCCCACGAAGAAGCCCAAGACATTCGTAAAATTCTGAACCGAGTCAATCACAGAAGCATATGATGTATACAGCCCCCAAGTCCACGTTGGAGCGGCTCGATCAATTTCTGCCGAGGGAGTTGGCAAGTCAACCAGGACGTATATACCTGCCGCGTCGAGTAATGACATGCAAGCCGAATGATCCTGGGTAGAATCAACTGCATAGACATGAACAACATTTGTCCTCAACGCTTGCAGATATGGTATATCACGTTGGCAGCCGGCCTGGTCCGCTAGAGGGTCTACGATCGTGCTGGTCTCGCTCGATTGCTGGTAGGCAACACCACGGATGAAGAATTCGCTGCCATTTGTCTTGAAGAAGAAACGTGAACCCTGCGCGGTGAAAGGTTAGCTTTTGGAAATTGTTTTTGTTTCGAACATTGAATTGTTGCAAATTAAACGTACCACAATGACGATTGGGTCGAGAGTCGCATCGACAAATATGGCGGAGAGGAAGATGGCCGTTTGGAGCGCCAAACAGAACTTGACAATCCTTGCCCACATCGCGACGGCCCGTCCTTTAACCTTAACCCTCTGCTTATTTGGCCAGCCTTGTGCTATTGCATTGCAGCGCGATGAGCCGTCGGGGATATAGGAGCGATGCGATGTAAATATCGATGCGCTGTTGTGTGATCAGCGACGAGATGGACCAAGCAAATCCAAAAATCGAAGACTTGAAGATCGAAAGATGAAGATTCTTGGGTTCTTGGAAGGAGAACGAAGAGGCTGAGCCGCAACCTTGCATCCTGAAGCGCCTCAGCTCCATTTTACGTAGCTCTTCCGTACTGTACAAGGTGTTGAGGCCTGTCCCATGATTTTAATCCTACTTGCCCAGCCAACCAAATGCATGGCCCCCACAGGGAACAGGCACAGGAAACATCGTCCATTTGTAAAAGCTAGGTAAATTTCGTATATCAACATAAACAAACGAGTTAGTTAGTAAACCCTTCTACCGCGGCCGGGTGTAAATTATATTTTTGCCGCCAATCAGCGAAATGGGAAGTTGAAATGGGTGAGAAGTCCTGGGACAGTTCATTTCACCATGAACCTTCCGGTTCCAGCGCACTCATTAGCACGCGCCCCTTGATGGTGAGGAGCCTGGGGTCACCACCGCCGCCGAAAGACGAACCGAGGTCTCAAATTGGTCGCATGGGATGAATTTATAAGATGGGGAGGCTCGTCGCTTTCGTAGGGTTTGTTCGAGGCAGCAGATCCTGAAGGGGGCCAAAATTAAAGTAGTCTCCCCTGCGCGCTCAGGCTGACTCAGCGGCATGCTCAAGAGGCTCAGCGCTCTGCTCAGCTTAGGGCGGCCACACTCAGGTTCCGAGGTCAGTTTTCGCCGCGGACTTTAGTGGCGGTTTGAGGCCGTTGAAGAGGGGGTAATTCGAAGCGAGATGACATCCTGTGGTCTCGGCAAACGGCCAATGAAATCTCTCCTCAAAGGGGAAATATCCACCCCTTTGTATTTCCGTTCTAAATTCTCATCAGTTGGACAAAATCTACCACACATTAAAGAAAAAAAACACATAAGACCGCCAAAGCCTCTCCGCGCGACCGTGGTGCTTCGTCGTAGGAAGGAAGGTAGATGCAATATCTCATCTCTATTCGACCAATTACTGTGCCGAGTTCAGAGTTCCCCCCTTTTTCGATGCCACCGTATCGTCAGGGATCAGGATGTACCCCAGAACCATTTATGGCATCGACGTCGAAATAAAGTTGGGGAAGTCGGGAAGTGAGGGGTTGTCGGGACTACCAGACTAGAAAGTGGAGGCAACAAGAGATTAAAAGCGACGGCTCCAGCTCCATCTCGGCGAGCTTTCACGCTAACCACTGCCGAATCCAAACTTCCAACTGCAACTATTCCAGCTCCCCATGTATTTGCTTGAAAATTGGTGAAGTCGAGCAAGGGTTGCAGGGCATGGAGGCAGCGAAAAATCAAGGTGCGAGTTTTCCATTCCCATTCTGTCACCCTTAACGGTTCAAAATTATCGAAGTCTGGGGTCCGTGCTAATTCTCTGCTTCAGTGCGATCAACTGAGACTAATATGCTCTCAATGCAAAAAATCCAGCTGGGAGTGTGGTAGATACAAGAACCGGGAATGAGTCTTTCGAAATGAAAGCGGAGAGACCTTGCAAAAATGCTCACCAAACGGCAGTACGTGAGGATCCGTCCGTGATGAAGCCGGCAGATAAATTGTGTCTCTTCGGTATGCACAAGCTGAGAGAGGTTCTTGCATACTCCAAATTATCAGCGGTGATGATGCTTGGTGTTTTTGAGGTGAGTTCTAGTCCCAATTTTAAATGCAGGACTGACATCTTAAGGCTGTCACCTGCAAAGCTTCATCGATGAAAGCCTTGAGTCAGCATATTTGCGGTCTGACTTCATGATAAATCTTCGTGGACCTGAACAATTCAAAACTGAAGAGGCCCTTCAAATGTTCCTAAAAGTTCTGCGTTTGATCGTCAGCTTTTTATCCTAATTTTCTAACGAGAGAAACTGACCGAGTAGCCAGATCATCACCTACAGTCAATTGGGTGAAATCATTCCATCCCAGGTGAAGAAGTGGCCGTCATGGGTTCAAACAGTTCAGAGGGAGGATTAATTGCCCACAAATAGGCTCGCGGAACTCAGCGCAGAATTTGTTAGATTGCGTGCTTTCCTCAAGTCGCATCCAGCATTGACACCATCTGAGCACATTAAAATGCTCCTCGAAATCGACAGAAAGCTCGAACATCGACCCGAAAATCTTCCAGAATGCTGTCAGATGAAGCTCAATCCTGTTTCACCAGTCCCTGGAGAATTGAGGTAGGGCTACGAGCATCTTTATTCTGATCTCTGGATCGCGTCGATCTGGAACAGCAATCGTACAGCCCGGATACTGCTGCACCAAGGTGTCATTTCCCTTTCCATGGATAATATTTCCACATCACCAGAAGAACTCCGAGACAGAATCCATCAAAACTATCGAGTCCTGAAACAATTAACACTGGAAGTGTGCCAAAGTGTACTATTCCACATGGTCACGCCACATGTGGATGACGATATTAACGAAAATCCCACGCAAATGAAAAAGAAAACACAAAAGGCACATCCAGGAGGGTATCTTCTCATCTAGCTACTATACACTACCAGAATGCTAGAAACGACAGGAAGGGAGCGGCGATGGTGGATGGCTGAGCAACTACAGACGATTGCACTCGAAACAGGAAACAACCAAGCTCTTGCAATTTCCATAGAGCTCTTTACGGCAAGATATAGCGACACTTTTGTTGGATCCGAGATGTGGTCTTACACTAGAACGAATTAGCTTACGGTTCAAACTGCCTTGATTTCCAGAAACGCGAAAGGGGAAAGAACGAGTGTCCGCTTTCGGGGAGGTGCGAAATTTGTGGAAGGAACAACTGAGATTGAAGACGGCATTACACCAGAATATCAAAAAGGGAAGGATTGTTTTGACCCCCAATTTGGCAGCTCCGACTAACGCCACAAATCGACTGATATCTGCGGACTTTCCCACAGTTGAACAAAAGTAACTCCAGTAACCGCCATGATCCGTGAAGCTTCAAAGAAAGATCTCGTTCGACTTGAAAGGAAATAAAGCACTGCGAGTGAGGAGCGGATTCGTATGACAAATGCCGTCGAAGAACGGAGGTGACCAGACTTTGTATTCAAGTAATTTAGGACGATTTTCAACTCGTGCGCTTCCCTTCCTGACGATCTTCGAGATCTGGCGGTGTATACGCAAATATCCAACATTTCCACCTCAAAATCCACCAATCTTAATCAACTCATTGTTTACGATAAATGATTTGTTCCACAAAAGGATACATCTGTACACGACTGTGTTCGATACCTGTAGTCAAATAACGTCACGTCCGCACTTTCCTCATACGATAACCTCCCCTTGTCTCGCCACACATCAACCCTCATTGGGCCCTGATAATGCAAGGTGCCCAATGAGTGGAATACGGGGGTGCAAAACAGCGGGGTGATTGGACTACTCCACCTTCCCGCATGCGGGAGCACGGCACAATACGTTCCCGCCTGCATCCAGGATCACTTTCCTTGTTTCTATCCGCCCTTTCCTCTCTTATGTGTTTCTACGAGAACTCGAGTATTTCCTCAAACAATTCACCCGTCTAGATACTCGACTCTACTTCACCCCCCCTGATCCTCACCTCAATTGTGCTTCACTTTCATACTATTATATCTTCGAACTCTCTGAAAGATTCAAGCCCGATTCAAGTCCGATTCCAGCCTCAAAAGTACGCTTCATTTCATCCCAACACCCAAGTTCCAAACCTCTCGAACAAGCGAATAAACAATGAGACTCCATTTCCCAAGAGCAATACCAACCTACTACCTCCTCTGCTGCGGAAACATTGCCGTCCTCACCTTCACATACGGCAAACCCGCTGCTCCGCTGTTTGCCACTGCCTCAACACGAACAAATAAACAGAGGGATGGTGGTTGGTTTCTGGCGAAGAATATGAAGAGGGTTTCGGTGAGCGGTGTTGAGAGAATTAGTGCGCCGCCTCTGGGTTGATATTGTGAAAATTTGGGGGTTGGGTTGGAGGGAATGGACAAGGGATAGATACGAGACGAATAAAGGAATGTGGAGAGTTGGCAGACAGATTTTCGCGAGATGGAGAGGAGGCTTTTTGAGGGAGTACAGCAAGAGTGGTGACTGGCGCACCAGAAACAATTACGTATTATTGAACGACATTGATGACCACGACACGAGACGATACGATTTGGAGTCTAGGCGCAAAGTTGCCTTTTCATACAGTTATTCGATATCTACAGGGATCGGCTTTCACAAACACGGTGTTCGATCGGATCATGATCAGAGTTTTTGGGGGAGCAAAAACAAAGGAATTTATTGTTCAGGGTCGAGAGCTGGCGTGATTCTAGGGAGCAAGTGCGGGGTAATTTGAGTGGAGATGGCGGGGTTCCTTTGACTAAGATCGGAAAGCTAGCCTTGAGGCGGATGAAGAGACTAAGCATCTAGTAGGGTTCTACAGGTAGATGCAGGTGAATTAACTGAGTATTGTTTTTTGAAATTTACGGGCGATTTCTCTGCTATGAGATCGTGAAATCAATCGTGTGGTTTTAGAGGGGTATTTTTAGGCGGAAGATGCGGGGTAGACGCAGTGGAAAGTCTTAACGAGATGAAAGTGGAAAGTGCAAGGTATAAACGAATAGGCTGCTTCTTTTACGGAGTATTTACTATCAAGGGAGAATTTAACAAAATTATATTCACATGTATTAGATGATAAGATGTTGTGAGTGGATCTTCGCCTTATCTTAAGATCTGATGTACCTTCAGTCCAGTAAGATTACAATTTCCGAGATAAGCGAAGATAGTACTAGGTCAACCTTGAAGTTGGCGATAAATTTTTTTAGTTTATGATTTATCACGAACCCGGTTTCTTATCAGTTGATTCTGTGAATTAAGTAAGGACATGAGATGATCCCAAATATGGTAACGATGTCGTTGCTCAGTATAGCCAACTCTCCTTCGGAACAAAAGGTCTATTTCCCCACTCTTCACAGATAACATTAAAACTTGACATATCTTACTGTTGCATAGATTGCCGTACCTGCAGGCAACGGTGTATTCGGCCAAGTTCTTAGTGTAATCGTCTCCAATTTCGTTCAAGTCCCGGGCACTCGCTTCGAAACCGCAGTACAGGATGCAGCACACCAGCAACAGAACCCTGCAACCATACTCCATGTTTCGCTCTCATTTACCTCCCAAAACAACATATTTATATCCTTGTCCTCAAAGCCACAGCTTTCTGTGTTAAAACCAATTATGTTTTTGACACCGCTCCAACACTCCTCACGATCCTCGCCAGAGCTCCAGGAGCTCGCTTGTCCCCTATAAATTAATGGTCGCAGTCTCGCTTGGCATCGGTTCCAGTGCACGATCGTAGTGCTTTATCGTCCATTTATAGCGCTTTCAAAACGGGCCTTTTGCTGGAATCGATGCTATTAACCCGAAGACGAGCAGGGTGGGATGAAAGTGTGAAGAAGAGCGCGATTTCGAGGCAGCCCCCACCCAAATCGTCGCGTGAGTAACACAAATTAAATTACAGTATGTCTTTATCAATTTGTTGATGTGCCTCGGCAAACCATGATTACATTTTGCAAGTACACTTACAACTTCAGACTAGATACAGCCAGAAAATCACGTGGATACAATGGAAGCGGCTGGAAGCTTCAGGTTTCATCGATACAGCTTCATCTGTCGTTGTTGACTATAAGGCCAAGATACCTCACAACTTACCCTCTTCCTCCAACTTCCTCACAACCTCCTTGAACTCATCAACTAAACATCTCTCAGCATCACCATCCCACGCCACTTTCGAGGGCTCTACTCACGACTCATCTCGCGGTCGCTGATGGTCACACCACAACTATCGCAGGCAGCCTGGATATCAGACTCATCGATTGATTTCCCACTCAAATTCTCAAGAGCCTCAGATGCTTCAGAAACACTGAGTCCATCATCGTCGTCGCCGTCACCACACCGGAAAGCTTTTTCGATGTCTGCCTCGGAAGCCTGAATGCGGGGTCGTGGTTAGCACGGAGGGGTCCTGCCATTTGATACCAAGTGGTATACAAGGATCAAGAAATGATCAACTCACCATTGTAGTTTATTGTAGTTGTTAATCGATCTGTTTGAGTTTTATCTTTATGTTTGCAATGCAAATTCTAGAAGGGTGGAAGTGGAAAGTGAGTTGTGTTCCTTTATTATCGACCCCACCATTAGTAATCCGAAGCTATACATCCTCCGTCTCTACCGGTTTATTCTCGTTGGTACTCATGTCAGGCTATGCTGTGCGACGTCCTCTTTCCTATGGCCTGATGGAAGCAAATTAGAAGCTCCCGCCTAACACGTGCCGCATATCACTGGCGCAAGCCGGATGATTTTCAGCACGAGAATGAAAAGTACCTTCTCAGCAGCAAGTATTTGGCAACTACCAGGAACCCTTATTCGCTTTCGAGCGAGGATGGACTCGTAAGGGCACGTGACTTACCACCTACTCAGGTTACTCTAGTTTTCCCTGCACTTCATTTTACTGTATATACTGTATATGTTCATTTAACAATTACGAATAGAAGACAGCCATTGCCACTACTTTAAATAATCTTTCTTTCCACCATCTCATCATGAAATTCAGAAAGTCTCTGAAAACACGCTACTCTGTGCTCTAAATTCTCACTCCACCTCTCACCCTCATAATGTTCGCGAACTCCGCATTTTGGCGTCAACCAAGACTTATCTTAGACCTTCACTATCAAGTTCAAGATCATCCCTGTTAAAGTCCTGTTATTGTGAACTATCTATCGAAGAAGTGAAGGTGCTTGCCACATGCACTTTGGCTTCGCTCGGCAAAACCAAGAGTGGAGAGAGACGGAGCAACTATGCTCACACGCATTTACTCAGAGGGCCAAAACCACCATCTCACAAAAATGCACGTTCAGGTGACTGTACCACAGGTGAACAACTGAGCAAGTCGTCCATTCTTTCAGCAGTTCAGAGCTCTCGGAGTCTGCTGAGCGAAGCACAATGCCTTCCTTTTCATCTTATTCTCAGCTGCTTGGAATTCCTGCAAGACTACCACTAATGAACACCACTAACACAGTCGCATATACAGCTGTAAAAGCAAAGAGTTCTACCTTTTTTACGTTCGTCCGAAGGCCTACCCTAAAGGCCAAGAGGGCTGTGATGACACCTACAAGGCCTAAGCGTTTGAGATTGCTCTGTACCAAGTGCAGAACTACTATCGCTCCTACCATCAATATTGTAGCCGGGAGAATACTTAGCGTCCTTGCCACATAAGCAATCCTCTTCTCTGGGATGAGAGTGAGCCTGCCTTCAATGCTTCCTCCCTGATGTTTGTGTCAGTTGGTAGTGGAATGGCAGCTTCACAATTTTTGACGTATTACAAAGAAGACACGAAAGTATCGCCAGAGAAACTTATTTGAAGTTAGCATAAGTGTATTCTCAAGATGAGTACTACAGAGGAGGACGAATATCCGAGATGTGCAAATAAGCAAATAGAAGAAACTTACTATAGTGAGTAAGTATTGTTCAGTGGGAGAATGCAAAGCAACAAAATTGTCGAAGTCTTGGAGCCTCGCTGAGCTCAGACCTACTAGCTTGGCTAGGCGGCCCAAAGGCGTGAGGAAAAGCTGCCGAGTATAGGGTTTCTGTAGGGTGACTCTGGATCCCTCTCGTCAAAAAGTACGTGATTAATATATCGAACATCATCAATTTCAAGATTATCGTATTCGAACAATTGAGCTTAATTATCTAAGCAATTGTCTAGCTCATTTATTATAAGAACTCGCATTTTTATGGCTTTAGCTCAGATGCCATACCACAGGATGGAGGTCAAATCAGACAGCATGTGAGCCGGTGGGGCAGTGCAGCCAGCCAGCTGCGTATAGATATAAATTTACAGATGGATACTAAGGTCACTGGTTGTCGAAAATCTGCAGCCGAAACTACCCGGCAGTGATGCACACCTAAGTAGCGGTTGGGCGCACCCATACTTCTCGAGTCCTGCACTTCTTTCAGCCCTGACCTCCTTCCCGGCAGAGTAAGGCAGTTAGAGGGCGCGCCTGTGTAACATAAATCGGATGATATCCTGCGAGGCCTTACTTGATACTCATAAGCCACAAGCAAAGTTCCTTCTACTCGGCGCCTTCATACGCGTCTTGCTCACCTTCTCGAACGCGCGAGATGGCTGAAGCTTTTGGTATAGCTGCCGGCGTGGCTCAGTTCATTGATATTGGTATCCGCCTCTTCTCGAAACTAAACTACCTTTACTCCGACGTTCACGATGCACCGCAGATAGTTCACGACCTTCACCTAGACCTGCGCCAACAGCTTGATATTGCTTAGAGCATTCGTGCTAATCATCTCACTGTCTTTCAGTCAATGACATTGACAGATTTAGTTGAGGTCCCATTGCGCCATCATATTGACTTGGTCAATAATCTGGACAGCATGCTGGGCGATCTTACTATGGATGAGGATAATAATCGCTTATGGTGTCTTGGATGGAAAAGCATCTGCGTGGCGAAAAGAAAAGGTGAAATATTGGAGACCTGTAAACGTCTTGAGCGACAAAAGAGTTCTTTGTCCATATGGCTAATAGAAGCAAATTTGTAAGTGTGCAATAATTAATACTAGATATTGAACTATTTTGAGGATATGGTGAAAGACAGAAACCTATTCAGTTTGTCGACAAGGAATCTCTTTGGGGTTTTCTTAGCAAAACTTCATTAAAATACTTACATGTTCCTACAGAAAACTCTCTGCCGAACTGAAATCGAACTTTGGCCAAGCATTTGAAACCATCCAACAAATAGTCTCCTCGGCGCAAAATGTCGACGAAAACACCACAAGAAACGCGGCAACCATTGAACCAATGCTTTCTCAAGTCGACCTGCTCAATGGCACGTCGTCAGAAGCTTTAGAAAATACTAAGCAGATCCTTCCACGAGTAGAAAAAACCCATCAGATATCAGCTGGTTGTTTAACCTGAATCCTCACCTGCACGAAATCTGTTTCTGTTCGGAAAGGTGAGCTAGAGTGAGTAAGGGTGAGGCGAAGGTAGGAAGTAGGTGAGCAGTGATGAGCAATAGTAGACGGCGGCAGAGTCGGCCTGAGCATACATAAAGAGGCCATTTTGGCGCCTACGGGGGCTCGTTTTAGCTCCCTTGAAGCCCGATTGCACTTTCCTTGTCTCGAAGCGTAGATTCTATTTTGGCTCCCTTATGACCAAGATTCCCTAGGAACTAATTTTAGATCTATGTTCACTTATATATACGTGATGAGGCTAAGTAGCTCAGTCTGATTATTCTATAATGTCTCCTTAAGGTTTACAGAGGCGATTTTATATGATATATATTTTAGTAGTACTTAATTTACTTCTCTTTACTTTAAATCTCTTGATACTATCTATACTTTACTCGTATATTTCTTTTCTCTTTCTAATTTTTATTCTACTATAGAAAACAAGGGGCTAAGGTGCTCTAATAATAGGTTTAGTCAACGTAGATTTGATATTAATTAGAAAGGGGTATTATAGAGAGTATATAAGGTAAATTTTCGGGAAAACGGATACGAATAACGAAATAGCGGACTTCTACGATGATATTAGCAAAACACCACCCTAGCTAATTAAGCTGAAGAAGCTACTCACAAGCGGGTCCGAAGTTAAGCGTCAGCTGAAGTCAAGAAGATATACCGATTCAGATAATAGTTCTATCTCAGCGGATAGTTGGGATAACCGATTCGCCGGCTAATCGTTATAAGATTCGTACAGCCATACCGTACGCGATTGCCTTACGAAGGGATTACACACTAAGGTTCAAGAGGGGGATTATATATGCTATGTAAGGGACAATCGTATCAGCCGGGTTAACAAAGGGGAGATCACCGGTAGTAAGTCTACTGATAGTAGTACCGCGTTAGGGAGGAGTTATACTAATGTCTAGTGCTTCTAGGAAAATTATGTAAATCCTAGCCAGCTAGAATCGTATCAGCGCCAGAACTTCACGAACAAGGGAGGCAAAGGATCAGCTAGTAGATATCAAACAGAGGTGGATACTCATGTCGCATCGATGTCGTATCCAAGGAGTTATACGAAGAGCCAGTAGTATTATGAGATTCCTATAAATCCTAGTAAAGCATAATTACACTAGCGGCATAGTTCATTGACAAAGGGGTGCAGGATTGGTTGGGTCAGGGTCAAGGTTAAGCAGAGGTAGATATTTATACAACAGAAATATCGCGAAGGAATTATACTAAGGGCCAATAGCACGGGAGATTCATGCAAATCCTGGTAAGGTAGGATCGTATCGACACAGAGCTCTACGGAAAAAGGGCGGTGCGAGGTGAAGGTGGAGGTTCATGCATCGATGATGCTGTGTTAAGGAAGGAGTCACACCAAGGGCTAAGTAGCACTGGGTGATTCATGCAGAGGGGTGGGGAATCAGCTGGGTAGGATCAAGCAGAGGTGGAGATTCATGTCGGATCTAGTGGCACTGGGATATTCATGCAAAAGGAGGTAGAGGATCAGCTGGGGTGATGCCGCGTCCAGAAAGGTGTCATTATACCACGAGAAAATAATCGCGCAACGCGCCCAACTGCACACAATTTCAACCTGTTATCTAAATCAGAAGTGGGATAATAATTGCGTATAAACATTAAGTTATACAAGATTTTAGGGAAGCCTGGAAAGGCCTAAGCCTTTCATAGTTAAGTTCAAGTGAAGCAGAAAGGGAAAGCGAGCTGAAAAGGGGCAACGAACTAGGAAGCGAAGCGAGTTGTAATGAACGAGTTGAAAAGGTTTAAAAAACGAGAAGCGAGACAGTACGGCAATAAGCAATTAGGAAGATCTTCCCAATTTGTACATTTCCCAATTCAAACAGGGCCAAGATACGCAAGACACTTTGCGCGACTGGGCCACAGTACTGGTTTAACCCGTCTCCTTGCCACCTTAACTCGAAGATTATAATCTAGAACCACGAGACTTTCGAAGGAAATAAAGATATTTTCCCAGTGACTTTTCTTTTGCAGGTTTGAGATGTGGTGATATGTTTCTACCCACCCTCTTGAAAATAAACCCATGGGGGCCTTCAGAAGAAGAGAACCCTGACTGAAAGGGCTCCTCAACCTCCCTTCTTCTAACATTATCTGCGTGTCGTTCTGGGGCCACTTTAGTTCCGACACAGCTTAATGATTTTCCTTTCGAATGTTTAGATGCATTTTTAGCAGCAGTTGAAGCAGAAAATCCTTGTGAAAAATAGCCGGCTAGTGGAATAGGTTACCCTCCAGGGACCGAAGAGGATAAAGGGACAAGCTATCTCGTAGGAAGAGGGCTTTGTCTTCACCGAGGATCGAGGAGAGATAGTTCGTTAAATCTCCTAATATTTTGACTTTGCAAGCATTTCAAGGCATTTCTTGTGGAGTACGAAATAATAATTACAACATGCGACTTTCTAAATTATATACATTAATCTACTATACAAGTGACTATACCTCCCCTATACAATGCTCTTTGAAAATAATCCCAACTAAAATCTAAAACAAGAGACCGAGAACTGCTCTATTCTTCCTTGTCTAATGTCATGACACACGCTGTACAATATGTTTTACTATAGTATAATAGACCCTTCTAATAAGAACGTCAGAAGGAGAAACGGTTGCAAAAATCCCTTTAAACTCAAGGTAGGAAATACAAAGATTACGCCCGTAGGACAGGAACAGCGAGGTAGCTTTTCTATGCCAGGGAATGAATGACGTATACAAATAGAAATTATAGGGGCGCCGAGAATATTCGTACAATAGAGATAAAAGACAATAAAATACAAAATGTTGAGCAGAATGCAAGAAATTAATATACAAGTACTGTAAATAAGCCCAAGAGAGGAATTAGACAGGAACTGCAAATAAAACAAAAGGCATTCGCCCAACCACTGGATTCTACGCATCATCCGTAGTGTATATATCGTTAGCATTTCTGCCAACTGTGCTTACGCTTTGTCTCTTAGGGTCGTTGATTTTGTCCCAGGTGTCATTGATAGCACCTAGGAGCATCTTCCAGGCGTTGCCAACAGAAGGCTCGGTATCGACGATATCGCTGTGCACAGAGGTTGAATTAGCCTCCACTCACTCAGTGGCTCCAGAAAATACCCCGAATGGGTTGGAGCGACCGAACTTACAGAGGTAAATTCAGCTCCTCGTTTAGAGAATCCAAGCGCTCCAATCTGTCCAGTCCTACCCGGTCTTTTCCAAAGCTGATAAATTGAATTCCAAACTGCCATCTGTCCCTTTCTGATCTATGCAGCCTGGTGACAAGCCCTTCGATAAGGCTAGCTGGGTTGCAAGCTTCTTCCCACACACCATCGGTCAAGATATATAGAGTGCGGGGTCTCACTTGCTTCGGATGCAGACAAAATTTTGATCTCGTCTTGTCCAGATTGGCCTTATACTCATCGAATATCTCGATCAGTCGGATGTTAATATCGGTTCTCCCTATGTTATCTTCTTCGTCATTTTCTCGGGACTTGACCAAGGATACCAGTTTCCGAGTGCTCTTGCAATGCAACAGCCTCTTCTCTGAGGCTGCGAAGAGCAGATCGACACCATTGTCGCCAGTTTCTTTAACAGCATAACTCAGAGCTTCAATAACTTGCTGGACCCTTCCCCAATGGACTCTCATGCTCCTCGAGTCGTCCACGAGGAATACCTGCATTTGTTGTTAATTACGATCCATATATCAGACCTAGGGAATTCTTACATGATCCCGGCCTTTCAAACGCATTTGCAGATCACATGCCGGAATCTGCTTTCGTTTCGCGAAGGATAATACCCTATTGAACAAAGCTTCCTCCTTCCTGTGCCTCTTCCACTCGAGCATCTTTTCGATGGATATATACTTACATCCCTGCCTTTCTGCATTTTCTGAACATGGTGAATCTTCTGGAACAGCAAGAAAGGTAGACATACTCTGAAGCGGAGAAAGGGAGATGATATCGTGCTGTCGGAAATGCAGATTGGTTTGAGGGTCTGTTGAACAAGGCGACGAGGGCTCTATTCCAATAATAAAATTGGTTTGATCATTCTGTTGACCATGAGCTGACAGGTTTGCGTTTTTCTCAGTACTGGATGGTCGACAGATTGGAAGTGGGAAGATTTCCTGAGGGCGGGACCGAAGAGGATTAATTGGATCGAGGGTAAAAGGGCGTTGGGTATGATTGTCCGTCATCTCCATATTGTGGAGATGCCAGTCATTTGATCCCTGTCGTATCATATCTCCATTTGACAACTTGCTTGCACTTAGAGAGTCATGAAATTTTTGCTCGATATGTTGCATTTTGGGGCGTTTCACCCCCGACGAGACGGGCTGAAAATTTTGATATTCGCTTTGCTCGCTGTTTTTAACAGGCGAGCTTGAGTCCGTAGAGCGTGACACCCGAAGGCTTCGTTCTGATGAAAAGCTCGAGGGAATATGCCCTGGAACCATCGGTAGTAGGCGAGGTCTTTTAATGAAGCGTTTGCCTCCCTCAGCAGATGAGTCCGCTATCTCTTCTATGTATTGACTTTTGAGTTCATCTCTCTCATTCATGAGATACACTGTCGAGTCGCGATATAATTCATCTTTATCTTCTGGCAGGCGATCTAACTTGTAGTCGATGAGAGATCCAATACCTGCGGCTCTACTTGGTGGAAAGGAGGGAGGCATAACAGGAGGCAGTGGGCGGACACGAGCCGAGGATGCAACGGCTCCTTGTCGGAACGAGAAAGCTTGGAAGGCTTCTGTTGCCTTTCTGAGAAGCCGGCAAGATGTGTGCCGGAGGACTTTTGCCGAAGGCCTACCGCCTGATACCTCTAGCATCGGGTTGATCATTTGCTCGATGACGGCTTGCGTGATGAAATCAGCCCTTTGAAGATTTGGTTGAGTCTTCTCGTGTGAATTGAGGACTGCCTGGAGGAGACTTTCCCCGTTATGAAAGCAGTCTGCGTCCCTAAAGCCAGGGATCCGAGATGTCTCGATTCTGCGCTCTTGGCGATAGTCGTTTACTCCTTGGAAACCGTGCGCCAGCCATCGAGCTGCTTCGCTGAATATGCACCCGAGAGACCATATATCCACGTCTTGGTTTATTTTGAGCCTATCGTGGGCAGCGGGGTCATAGGGTCGATAGCATTCCGGGGCTCCTAAGTTGAAAGTATTAGCCATCGGAAACTCTGATCAAGGAACCACAAAGAATGTGTACCATAAGTGCGAGTTCCCTGAATGTCACTCGAAGTAAACTCTTGTCGTGGAGATATTTTGCGCTTAAAGTGACTTATTCCAAGATCGGCAAGCTTGAATCGGTAAGTTGAGCCATGGCTAATAACAAGGATGTTGGTTGGCTTCACATCTTGATGCCACCTGGGTCCCTGTTAGTTGCGCTTGGACTAGTGAAGGTTATTTAATATACCCTTGAAATATTTGTGGCCCATTAGGCAAGGAAGGAACCACTTCATGAATACATTCCAAAGCATCTATAACCTTGAACATGCGTTCCCAGAATTGTATGACTTCCCCACCATCCGTTGGAACCTTTTCTCTCTTGAAGAATTGTTCTAGTGTGCCCTTGTCTGCATATTCCAACAAAACATTGAATGTTTTGCCACGTATGAAGCTTCCGCAAAAGCCGATAATGTTTGGATTCGATCCAAGTCGTCTGAATGCTGTGACCTCGTTGTCATAGTAGACCTTGGCGTCACTTGTAAAATATGTTTTAAGGACGAAAGTGTCTGTGGGCAACACGCCTAGATTCTGCTCTAGTCAGTCGCAGCCTTTGAGAGAATGGGGGAAGTGGATGTCTTACCGGGGTGGAGTCGTTCAGAAGGAGTTTATTATAAGATGGATAGAGGCGAATCATCCAAAGCCTCGCGCTACCGCCGGTTGCCAGAGTCTCCTTGAAGATAATAGGCAAGACGCGATCGGGCTCAAAGTGCTTCTCGGACATGGAACGCTGCAAGGTTGGTACGCAGAACCTCATTTGCTGGTCACAAAACGTCTGCAAAAAGTTCGGCTCTCCGGCATTCGCTGGCCAGTTAGCGGGTGGATGCTGAGGATTGAATGGAAGCGCAACGTCCCGCAGACTGTCATATCGCCGAAAATGAGTGATCCATATGCCCTTCGAGATTTGCAACAGTGTGCAGAAGACTGCGACATAGTTGGGAAGGATATCAGAGGGTAGGATATCGTCGTTAGACTCTTTGCCAGGACAGAGAACTGCGATGATCTGCTTCAGCCTCCTCTGTCTGTTTTCCTCCAAGTACTTCTTGACCCGGTCCATCGGCATAAACTCCTGCAACCTGGAACTGTTGGCATCATTATCAACAACTTCATATGCGTATGATCTCTCCAGGAATGCCAGGAAGGCCTGGATCGGCTGTTCGTAGTCACGTTGCTTTTGTTCCTCCATTTAGGCAAGCCACCAGTCCAAATAATGGCCAGATGTGGATACAAAAGTACCACCCGATATCTGGCCACAATACATGAATGCCGAGTATCCAGTTTTCGTGGGCGAAGTGCTTTCATGTGTACAATAAAATTAAGATGTTCAACAAGAGGAGAACCGAGTCCAAAAAAGAGTTTAGAGTCTTGTAACGACCCTAAGTGCGGGGCTCCTGGCTTTGTCCGTGCTGAGGGAGAAAATGCCCAGGAGTGGAAGACCAAAGCGCTAAGCGAGCTAATGATTGGGTATCTGGGCAGGAAGTGCTGCAGAAGGTAAAAGTGCGAGGCTATGCTTGCAGAAGCCAGCGCAGACAAGCAGGGCTGAGCTGTTGGTGGCTGCTGCATGACGGCTAGGCTGCCCGGGTGGCAGACGTGCCTTGAGGGAACGGCTCGTTTTTTTGCTCGCGCAGGTTTCCGGCGAAATCTACGAGGACGGAAAGTTGAAGAGAGATTTACATATCGAGGATATCTGCCGATCAAGGTAATCTCTGGGAGTGTTCCGGAGGAGGCAAAAGCCCCTTGGAAAGGTGAGATTTAGATGAGATTGACTTTTGTCTTGCTCCAACCAAGGAAATATATAAACACCAATTGAAAGAAAAGCTTTTAAAGGCTGCCTCTACCTATGCCTTATGCCATTGTGGCACACTGCGAACGATATTTCCCTAGCTCCTTTCGCTCCTCTCTCCAGGTTAACCATCGGTAAGCAACAAACCAAGCCACGAATGTAAAGACCATGAGTGGTAACGTGATTGCCAGGTATAAATCAAGAGCCTCGCGTTGAAAAGTTTTCCCTGCCGATTGCGAGTTAGGTTGGAACTTTATGATATCGGTACTCATGATAGTCTGATCCTCCCAGAACAATGTCAGCATATATAAGAAAGGCATTTCATTCGAATTGGAAAAAGGTTAGTGACAGCTTACAGATACGTAAGTGCCAGGAAGGAAAAATAGCGTGACGAGTGTGATGATTCTCATGGAAACTGTTTCTTCTTTGGTCTTCTGAGCAATGGAATGCATGCCTTCCGTCATCGCCTCCATTCTCTCAGCAGATACCTGAGATCTCTTAGCAATAGCTTTGTTTGCTTCAACAGCATGATGATGTAGTATTCCATAAATCTGTTGTGAATTAGGAATTAGAGGCTGTATAATTCGTAAGATGAATTATGGCAGAAGAAGAGAAATTACCAAATTCTTCCGATCGCTGAGGAAGCGCTGTAAAGTTTTCGTTCTGGAAAGCTGTCTTTGAAGATCAACAATAATGGCGGCTATATGTTTTTCGAATCGGATGAGCCTTGCCTTGCAATTAGTTTGAAGAGTGCTGGGGAAATCAACAGATGAAAAAGCCCTTTGATAATGCTCTTTCAACTCTGTCAAAACATCTATGTTGGACTCGAGAATTAGAAACACCTCATTCGTACTCTCTTCAATATGCTGAACCTACTACAGATCCTGAAAAGTAAACTCTTCGGCATTGCCAGCTTGGATATTCGGGAAAGCTCCTTGCATTCCTGGGGGGGACAACTGGTGGAAACGGGGGTTGAGCTGAAACCGGACGAGTAAGATCAGATGGATATGGGAACGGCGGCTGAAGCGACGTTGAATCGTGTTCAATGTTCGACTGGTTGAAAGTTTTTGTAAAGGTTGATATCAGGGTACGCTTCATAGATAGAGAGAATATCCGTAGTGCCGAAGGCTTTTTCTTTATGATAATATCCTGAATGGGAGCTTCGATGAAGATTGGCTCATGATGGGCGATCACTGCTAAAGCACGCTGTGAAGTTTCTTGAAGCTGCTTCTCAAGGTAATTTAAATACCATCTCCACTCCTCGCCACACCAATCACAGAGCAACTCATGAGTAGCCAGCGACGAATTGAGGGCTCCGGCAGTTGTGCGAAATGATCTGAGTTCCGATTCGCTACTTGAGACTGGTCCCGTCAAATCTTTGATTCGATCCCTGATAATGTTATTGCCTTTGACAAGAACCCAAAAAGATTTTCCGGTCTCAAGATCAAAGGAGTGACAGACCGCCATCTGACGCATTGACCAGGGTGAACCAGGGTTGTTATTAGAGGCCTCCACGGACTTCAGACTATAACAAAGTCGAATCTCACAGCCCGATCGTCCCAATTGAGGAATTTCCAGGCCTCTATCACCGGGGAGTAGCCTCGTTTCCTCCCGAAATCCGCTGAAGTGAAAGTCTTGTGGGTACTCTTGTAGGCCAAACGGGAAAACGAAGTCTAAGAAGACAGGCATGACTTGGTGGTATGTCAGTGCAAAGGCAAGCATCTGTTTGCTTGTCCTCAGGCGATCTCGTGAATGTGGAGCATGGATGAAGCTGCGTTCAAAGCATTAAATAAAAGCTGTCAATAAACAGATATCAGGAGAAAGCCGTACAGAAATCTACATCGAGGATCCACATGATCATAAAGGGTTACCCCCTGCAGCCTACCAATGAGCTCAAAAATGCTCGTGGCGCATGTGGGATTGAATTCTGCAGATCAGATTAGAGAAGCGCTAACGCATGTTGATAAAATGGGACTTCTAACCTCCACAATCATCGTCGTATTCCCAGATGTCGAGACTAGCTTTACCATCATCGCAGAAAATTCGGTCTTGATGAGAACTCAATCTGTTGTAATACTGTTGGAGATAATGCTGAGGCGTAGTACTTCGAACAATATTCTTCGGATAAGTCATAAATGTCTCACATGACTTCCCGAGCTGGTCAGGGTGTAGCATTGCCTAATAGAGTTGTTTCGTGAAAGATTTTATGTGGCGATAAAGCGAAGGTTCACGAAACCACTAAGAGATTGAGTGTGATGGCCGAAATATTCTGCAAGTCGATCGTGTGCAAATACCACAATTATATTGCTACAGATTACAATGCGGCTCTGCAAGGCTGAGGCAACTCGCCCGATTCGGGCAATTATTTGCCATGCCACGCACACACCGCATTGTCCAAGAGTGGCTGCCGCAGCACCAACGATGTTGTGTCCCTCGATTGAGCTTAACCCCGTCATTCAGATCCAACAAATTTGAAATTCCCATCTCAGTGCACTCTCGTGGGGGAATCTGATTCACTCTGTGGTTGTCACCGCCTCGTTGGAATTTGAGCTTTCCCTTCTCTCCAGCAATTGGATCCGTTCCTCCTGCCCAAACCCGTCAGCCTCTTTGCTTAGCATACACATGAGAACTTGTTCAGCCCGGCGATCTTACTTCACTCAATTTTCTCGGAATCCAGAATTGAAAATGATCAGTCGAAAGCTGTGGTGGCACCCGTCAATGAAATTCCACCTGAAGCAAACGCTAGGCTTTGGATTAGGAAAAATCCTACCCTGGTGTAAAACTGGAAAAAGCCGAAGATCCCTTCGAGAAAGGAATCCACGATCTCTTCGGTTAAATGATATGCTGGAATAGAATCCCACGTTGCATGCGTCCAATCATGTTCTACAGTTGCCATTATCGGGTTGCAAAACTGCCGAGCGAGGTGTGCCTGGTGCGAGAGTAAAATCAAGTTTCTGGTAACGTTGAAAGGTCGGTAGCGTACGTAACTGCTCTCGGCAAGGTTGATCGCAAGATAATGGGAAGAGAGCCTAACATATATGGGACTGAGTTGCGAGGCAGCCAATTCCCGGTGAGCGAGGCTGGCAGCTGCCTGAAAGGCAAATCACCCGTGCTTGTTGCACGACTTGCAAGGCTGTGTACAACATTTGGGTAAAGTCGAAGCTCGAAAGTCAGCTTCAAAATGCGGCTCAAAAGATCTCCATGTTTCTTTTTAGCAGGGCGGAGTCCGGGCATTCGAAAACGAATCAGGGCGTAATGTATGTAGTCAGCCATTTATAAATGATGTGTGGTACCCAGACGGGACCACCTCGACCGATGAGCTGGTGAGCTGGTAATAGTGTTGGCAAAGACGAAAACCGCCCTATTTTCCTGACAGCCTTCACCGGACGAGCGTCTAGAGTCTTTTCCTCGAAACACCCTAGGCAAGAAGGGCGTGTCATACTCGGTATAGAGAACTTGTCTAATCAAGTGATAGCTTACCACAAACGATTCCAGTGAGTTGAGAAGAAAACGATATATTTTATCATTAGCGTCTGTTCTAATATATGAATTACGCCCTATTACTGTAGCTTCTTACTCGACTAAAGAAAAAGGCATTGTCATTTCAAAGGGTAAACTCGCCTAGATTATCTGTTAGTAGGTGTAACGTTCTCGTATCACGTGCCTTATGATCGTTGGGTTTAATCGTCAATTGAAGTGTCAAGTAAATCAAGGTAGAAAGTTATGTATTGAAGTTAAGCACGCAGCTCTACAAAGGAAAACTATATGGCTATATAGGTGATAGTGGTGTGGATCCCTGGATCCATGGATCGGGCGAGTAAGTCAGGATCCTCAGATCTATCGGTCTATCACATGATGAGTCATGTGGGTCGTGATAGTAGGTTATAACGCTAAAGCCTCTATTAGACAAGTTTGTTGTTCTAAGTACTCTTTCTACCATAGATCGAGGTTTAGAGACAATCCTAACTTAGTTCTATAACCTATCTTATTTACTACTAAAGTATATAACAAAGAAAAAGAAAAAATATAAATATAATAACTTTAAATATAACTTAGAATTATAAGCATATATATTGTTGCTAAATCCGCGAAGGATATCGTTGACTTCTTAAAAGAAAAGCCTTACTAATGTCATTTCAGTTATTTAATTTTTACCTTTAGTTATAGCAATGTCAAAATTTCTGAAGTCACTCTAAGGCTATCCGACGCGGCATAATTCTTGGAATTCCCGCGGAGGATGTTAAGAGTAGAGCTCTGCAGATAGTTCCTAGAGAATTCGTATTATCTTGCTAGCTCGGAAACATCTACCACCAGTTCTTCGACGTGACATTCCAATTGTTCAACACGAGACTACTAGGCGAGTTAGGGTTCAAGAAAATAGCCTTTCCTGTCTTATTACCCCAGAATTGCTAATTGAGATATGTAACGGTAGCTTTTGCAACCTTGCCACCATTTACTGCGAAAAATGTTCCGTAGTGACCGGTATCGAGGTTTGCTAGGATAGCTGGCAGACCCGGGTTCAGGAGTGGATAATCCTTCTGGGCCTGTGATACAGAAGATTCAGCATTAGTTCTTGCACTTTGAGCGCAGAACTTACAAGAGGGAGGGTGAAATCCAAAGGACTTCCTTCAAACCAAGCAACCGGAACGTTAATGGCTTGGAGAAGATATCTTTTGTCGTCCTCGAAGATAGATATGTCGAACATCAAGATACGTTTGACTCTGTAGTCGTGATATGCAGTAGACAAGGCCTCTAATCCACCACGGCTGTGTCCCGCCGTAGCAATGTTATTCCTGTCAATGTTCCCATACGCCGCTGCACCACCAGTCATGGCCTAATCTATACCCGCCCTGGACCCAGCAACCGTGGATTGAGTACCGTTCAAGCCGTCCGGGAGCCCATCAGCAGCAATTACATAACCCCCAACTTGCAATTTCGGTCAGGAAGTTCTCATATGTTGTTCCGTTGTTGAGACAAACCCTATTTGCCTAAGCTATGAAAGGTATCTTGATTTTCCGTGGAGGTGTTGAGGGCGCGTAAATTATGTGGTTGGGGAGATTTGCATTGTAAAACTCTTGAGCTGGGTATGGTCCAGAGCCGGGGCCACAGGCGCCAGAGGAGGTAGGTGCTTCAAGGCCAGTAGCCAAAGTAGGGGGGGGCTAGATATAAAATTGCGAGCTCTGCAGCGCTACTCGAGAAGATCCCTCCGGCGATAGTGTCGTCCCCAGTGGGAGGGAAGTTGCCAGGGCTAGGAACGAAGTCCCTCATGGCGAAAGGGAGAACTACCAAGAGAGCCGGACGGATATACATAATGTCGATGGTCCTCCGAAAGCTTCTGAATCTGACGATGGGTGAGGAAGAACGATGTTTTGGTGGCAAGCGACTCTTATATGTCTTTTAAAGTCCAATAAATCGAAGCAAATTTAATCCAACCCAACTAGACTGCAGCATGGTTCGATCTGGAAACGCGTTTCTTGGGAAATGTATAGCGAATTGTAGGAGTCACCGCTCTACGGTCAAGCGCGCATACTCCTGTACGCTTTGTCCTCTGACCCGAGATCGGGAGTGGGGTATATGCAGTTTGTGGCCAATGACACAATTCTGAGAAGTAGAATTGATCCAAATAGGTGATGCGATTGTTCAAATAGGCAATTCCGCGTTCTTGGGATCGCTGCCGCTACAGCGCAACAGGGCCAACGGCTTGGAAATTGATCAGAGAAAACGTGGGACTTGAGTTGCCCAGCCTATTAAAAGGTCCTTCGGCTGAACACTTGCTGATTCTGCAGTGGTACTTGAATTGGTTTACGAGGGAGGCTTTCTAAGGACGATGGAATTTGAGACCTGAAGAAGTACAGTTAATACAATAGGTGATCGGCATGAAATATTCCGCGCCCCGCACCTGCGTTGCATAAATCGATAAGGAGGTGCACAATTTGACAAGCGAAAAAGGAATTTTTCATGGAGCTAGAAACTTCTGATTTCTGCTCGGCAAGGGCGCGACAGGAGCGCTGAAAAAACTTCAGCTACAACATGGACTGGGTTGACGCTGTAAGACCGTGACACAAGTGGCGGAGGGGTACTCGAAAGCGACAGAATTATCGGCAGTGTAGTCGGTTGAAAGAAAGGCTGAGGATGGTTTTGGGAAGACCCGACCCAAGCCGAGCATTTCTCCAGTTTAGATCCATAATCGCCTTACCCTTCGGCTCCGATTGTAAGAGTTCGTTATATTGGCCACGGATGGGAGTTCAGAGCCCACTGATTGTAACGTTCTGTAGTCACGTAGTATTCTATATCACGTGAGGCGTTGGGTTTAGTCGTACGTTGAAGTGTCAAGCAGATCTTGGTAAAATGTTATCTTGCTAAGATATGTGAAGTTGAGCACGAAGCTCCAGAAGAGGAAAACTATATAGCTATATAGGTAGTAGTGGATCCATGAATCACGGGATCCCTAAGATCCCTAAGATCCTGTCACATGATGATCACGTGGGTCGTGACAAAAGAACAGGTAAGGAAGCTCGGTAAGGATAGCACAAGCTAGGCAACTACACGTAACACTAACCTGTAAATCTATAAAGAAACGATAGAAATTATGACGCTGAAGAAAGAGGATGTTTAAGAATATAGAGCTTGAGAGGAAGATGGACGGGAAAAAGAGGATAAGGAAGGGGGTTTAAGAGATAAAGGATTATAACAGCTGAATAAAGCATGTATTAAAAGATTCTAGTCTCAGTTCAACATAGGGGAAGTGGAGTGCTGAGCTATTCTGGTAACAGGGAGCCTATTCTGATCACCGGGGACCAGTTCTGGCTCCCTCTGATCCTGCTCGCCAGGAGTTGATATTCTCAACAGAACTACCAGGATAGGACCCATCTCAAAGATGCATAGAGGGTTACTACGAGTTTCAAGTTGCTAGGGGGTGGTGAGCCGAGGTAAGGTGGTGGAGACTGCGCGTGAAGGGTGTGTAAGGCGAGGGTGAGGAGGCTGAGGAGGAGTGAGCGCGAGGTGAGGCGAGGTTAGTATACTGATCTCTGATATAGTGGTCTCAATTATACACATTCTTGAACAAGAGCCCTACCTTGAAGAATACGATGAATCATGTTCTGGCGCAAATGGAGCCAGGAGCCACCTATTCTCGGGCTTTAAACCCTTCCCATGAGTTGTGTGATCCACCCAGGCAAATCTATGCTCAGAATATCGAAGGTGAATCTCAAGCACATTGGACTTCCACAAGCTGTACGTGTAGGCTGAAGAACCAGACTAGTCTCTGGGATCCGCTCTCGATGCTCCAATTCAGGCGATCATTTCGAAGTCATCACTATTCGTATTGTTCAAGGTATCAGACTTCGCATCAAAGTCTTGAGCTAATGATGAGATTTGTTCCACCGCCATGGCTTTTCCCCCGCAGCATAAATCTAAGCCTACAAATCAGAAATTGGAATATGGACAGAGGTTTTTCGATGTCACCAATCGTGATTGGCACCAGCAGACTCGTTCAAATTGCGAAATAGCCCGCTTTTCAAGCGTTTCTTAACGTCAGAAATAAGTTGAAGAGCTCCGGATTTGAAAAAAGCACTTTTTACATATCAGATCTGCAAAATGTTCTACACGATTTATATCAGAATCGAAATCGTCCACGTTTGATGAAGATCATCTTGGTAATACATTACTTCATGTAAGCTTTTTCCGCTTTGTGCTCTTAAATAGGTTCTAAAAGCTCTCTAGGAAGTCTTGGTGCTTTATAAAAGACATCAGACCTGTGGCGTGAAGAGTGATGAGCACATCTCGTTGATCCAATTTCTCTTGAATAGTGGCGTAGATCCCAACGTGATCAGTATCGACAATTCAACAGACTGGGATAACCCGGCAGCTACTATTGGCACTGCCCTTGATGTATTTGCCCCAAAAATGGCGGATCTAAACACGCGGATATCTGCGAAAGAAGAGATTCGCAACACGGCTATATACAAAAAGTTGGCAGACAATGGATGTGAATTTTCGCAGCCTCTCAGCAGTATAAATCAAAAGCATCCGTATTACCAATTCGAATATTTCCAAGAACAGGTCCTCCAACTTCGCCGTTTCTCGGAACAGATTGAACGTAAGTTAGCTCCTCGGTTGATGCGCAATAATATTCTAATTGACTGCAGTCAATGACCATGAGCATCTGATTTCGGTTATTTTGCAGCGATACGAGCGTGACCTCTTTCATGTGGTGAAGCAAGCAAACATCAATCACGCCTCTTCAGTAAACGGACTTACGGCATTACACTTTGCCATTGAATGACCTCGAGCTCTTAAGTACTTACTCGATGCTGGGGCAGACATCAACGCCGAAGATCACTACGGCCGTCGCCCCATACATCTGGCTGTTGCGTAAGGCTACTCGAATGCGGTGAATCTGCTTCTGCAAGCAAACTGCGCCTTGGCTAGACTGCGTGATGGGTAGTGGGTAGTACCCATTACCCGCGGGCTACCCACGGGTGGGTATAGTTTCTCTTACTCCTATATGGGTACCGCGGGTACCCGTATACATAAATATTACATAAATTTATATAAANTTCTTCTTCCTTAATATATATTTCTCCTAGCACACGCTCTTCTTTCTTATACACGCTCG
>JAAMPI010000796.1:0-25661 GCA_013054445.1 Cudoniella acicularis | reverse complement strand
CCCCCAACCAACACACTTCCCGCCCCTCCCCGCCAACCTCCCAAACCAAGACTCCTACTCCTCCGTTTCCACTTCAACCTCAACATTAACCTCTCAATCCTCTACCTTAACTCAAGAAGAAAACACGACCCCACCCCGCCGCCGTTCTTACACCAAGCCGCTCCCCAGCGCGCCACAGTCACAGGCGAAATCATCGTGGCGGAGGGATGGAGACGCCACACGCGGGTGTTTGGTGGGGGTGTGTGTAAAGCATGCGAGGAAAGTCAGAGTGAGATGAGGAGGATGACGATGGGAATGGCGGCTGGAGCTGGTGGCATGGGAGTCGGTGCTGGGAGTGGGGGTGAGATGACTAGGTGAATCCCGTTTATTTCCAAATCAGGAGGAAGACGGAAACATTTGGACGTGAAATCTGAGACTGGGATGGGAAAATGGAGGCCGTGGAGAGCTGGAAGTGCAAATGGAATTTGAAATCGGCATTGAGCTCGAATTAGGCAATTTGGCATTAATTGACGAGCAGGAGGAAGAGGGGAAAATCAGAGGACGGATGCCAAGGGGATGCCGGAAATTACGTCTAACACCACTCGCTCACTCCCGCCGCAATGCAACGAAAAGGAGATCGAGTAGCCACGTGACTGATACACCGTCACGTGCCAACGTCACTTTTCCTTCAACCCAGCAAACCATGCGACACAACGTTTCGTGAAAGGCCCTTGGGGCTGGTGGATTACGAGGATGTAATTTGGCGTCAAGGGGCGTGCCGGGTTTAGAAAGGAAAAGGGAGGCAGAAGGAGGAGGAAAGAAAAAAGGAGGCTCGGTCAAGCATTTTTCCAAATCAATTTTCATCGCATTTCAACATAGCATGGCATGGCACGGCAATTGGCAAACATTCTTCACATACGTTAGTTAATCTGAAAAATCCCAACGGCAATTGGGAATAATGGATACAAATACATACATGCGTTGGCATATATATAGAGGACATGGACAAGAGAGAGTAATCACTAGACAAACTAATAATTGAATTGAACTGATCATTTCTGTGTAAAATAAGTCTTACGAGTATACACAGTCACTTTTTGCATAGTCACATACACCCACAAGCATAAGCGGCTTATCTTCGAATTAATCAATCAATAACAACACAAAGAAATTATCACGTCAACTCAACCCAACTCAACCTAAGGACCCTCACCTCTCGTTCTTTTAGTATTCTCACACATATATAGTAAGGTCATTGGCTCTTCGTAACTCAAACCCCCCTCTTTGTCTTCCAATTTCGCTCACTCACCCACCAAATCATCAATCATCAATCATCAATCATCAATCATAGATCCTCTCCTCCCTATTTTAAACTACTCATTTCATAGTTGGTATTTAGGGAGTTCCTATTTATTTTCTCTCTCGGGACCTCGATACCTGGAAATTGTGATGTGATAGCAAAAAACGGAGAGAAAAGAAATTCCACCCCCAGCTCACCTGCTACTTGCATTCAATATTTTAGATTCTCAATTCAAAGCAACCTATAGAGTAAGAAAACTTCTCATTCATAATTCATATTCCGAGTCAGTCAATAAAAGAGAGCAAGCCAAGCAATCAATAAGCTAAATAAATAAAATCTAGCTCATTAACTAATTCTTCCATTCAATCATTCAATCCACCCACCCGGCCATCAGTCGAGTCATTGAATTCATTCCCCGCTCTCACTCTTCCCACCCATAAATACAAGAAACCTCTGTCTCTCTCTCACGCTAATCAATCTCATATAATTTACAACCATAACCCCCTCTACCGTACTCTCATGAGGGGGGTTACGTACCACCCACCCGCTCAGAACCTAAAACCCAGAACCGCAACGCGTCGCAAAATTCCGCTCATGCTCAACCTAGAGCAGGCAGACCAAAATGGTGCTCCCTACGCCCCAAGCAAGCAAGCAAATAAGGAAACAAGCCAGCATCCAGACCGATCCTGTCACCGAGACTCGATCCCGGGAAGCAAATGATTATCTCATGACCGGAACGCCAGTCATCACCATCCCACGCTGCTCACCCATGCAAATTCACGCCCATTCGATAAAGACAGTATTGCACCATAGCGAATCGCCTACTCAATGGCACTCTCATTCGCCTCCCCCTCGGCATTTGCCACTGTCGTCGGCATCGTCGGCTGCGGCGGTGTAGGCCCCCCAAAACGCCGATTTCGTTGCGCAGCTTCTTGACTTTCCACGAACTTCGTCCACGCCTCAGGATCTGCCTCTATTAGTTGCTTCTTCAGAACGCTCGCCTCTTTGCTCAATTCCTCCATGACCGCTTCGTGGCCCTGCTCGTGGATCTTGTTTCTTATTTCCTCGCCACCCCACTCGTCTACCATCGCTTTCAAAAGTTGAAGATGCTGAGGCTGCTCTTTACCACTTGTTTCATTGTCGTGATCGGTTTTGAGAATGTCACGCCGGAATTGCTGCCCGAATCGGTGCATACGACCCTCTTCTTCATTCAGAGCACGGGAGGCAAGTGAGACATCTGAGTTATGCCGAGACAACACCGGACAAAGCCCATCCTCATCATCGGACATAGGTGGTTCAACAATAACTGTTTCGTCATCCAAGCCTTGTCCATCGTGGCTTGCTGAGAGATCCACGCTTGGGGTAGGACTTGCCTCCCTCAACTCTGCAACAGGCGGTGAAGTGATGACAGGAGCGACTCGTGTCTCGGGATACTCGTCTTCGAATCGATTAATCATACCTTCAAGAGTCTGATCCAGAAATAGGAGGCGATCTGCCAAGAAATTAGTCATGGGGGTCAAATATGCCTTGGCAAACAACTTACGGTAATTGCTTCGATCTTTCGCAGTCGACTCCTTGGCTAAAGCAGGTTGGAGACGAGCTCGTATCTTCCGCGCGCTCCCGAGGAGATTTTTGGACATGTCCTTAGCCTTGCCACCGCGAACAGGGGTCTTCGGTGTCGCCGAGCCGCTTGTATCTGAGAAGTCAAAGGTACGATCTGATGGCGGCCCTCTTGAGTCGTTGCCTCTATTACTCAAACAAATGCCCAGAGCCTTGACTACACCGCTGCCTCCTATAACATAATCATCGTCAGGTGCAGGTTCGTCTTCATCACTAGCTTCATCAGTCCCTTCAGTATGCCCGACAAGATGCAGTAAGACATCCGGAACGGCAACTTCTTTCTCTCCACCATGCGGTTCTGATACTGCTGCAACAGCATTGCTGATTTCAGCGACGGGGCCACGCTCCATATTCCGTAAACAGTAAGCCACTACTTGTTTGGCTAATGCTTTCACAACCTCACTTGAAGTGCTGGATGGTACTTCGACATCGATACAGATGATTGTGTTGGACACCCGAACAGCTGCCATAAGTGACGCATACAAAGCGCATGCTTCTTCTTGACTGGCTTCGTCTTTTGCATCTGCCAATACAGCAAGCTTTGGATTTTCCAGTATGTTTAAATGAGCCAAGCCAGGGCTTTCTGGTATTATCTCAGCTAGTGCAATAGCCTGCTCGGGTGTCATTGCTACATCTGCTAGATGCATTCGCTTCAGCATTGGCATCTTAGGAATAAATCTAAGTCATGTTAGCACAATTATGTCATGCACTCAAGCTTTTAGGATTAACAATGCAGTAGTGCACCTGGAACCTGCAGCTCTTGGCCAACGAATCCATAAATTGAAATCGTCGTAGGGCTGAAGCCCAAGGGGGTTGCAGGTGGAGTCAGCCAGACTTCAGGCGGTTGAGCCTCAAGTTCCAGCCGCACACACCTAAATGTCAAGAATGTACCCGAAATAGGCAACACTGATTTGTTGGCCAAAGAAAATCGCAATCACGTACCTTCTAAGCAAAGATAAGGCGCTAGGCTCATCTTCAAACAGCGCGTGATTTTGCGACAAATCAATGAACCGGAAATTCTTTAGCCTCAACAAGGTTGGGAATAAACTCCATAATGATTCCGGGGTAAGGTTGCAGTCGGCCAGGCTCAGGGCGTAAAGATCGCTATCCTTATCCAGGGCATCAGCAATTACTCTAAGCTGATCCTTCAGGTCGTTTCCGCCGAGGTCCAATCCTTCGCACTTCCCGTCCCGGAGGAAGCGAGCAACATGTTGCATTCCTTCAGGTGTGATATCATGCCGCATTCCGTAGGCGACGTAATCCTGACTTGTTGGCACCATCGATGAGGCCTCCGAGTTGTTCTGTGGTTAAACCACACTCTGCCACATTCAATAGTTCGAGCTCTTTTCCCGCTAAGCGCTCACCGAGAGCTTTAGACAACAGGCATGAGACCTCCAAGTTGGACGACGAGCTCAAAGTCTTATGAAGATGACTGCTGTGGTGTGGAGGCGATGTTGGTGGTAGTGGTTGTGGAAAGGGAACTTTTGATAGATCCATCGACTTGAGGGAGCGACACATGTTAATGAACAGGCAAATGTACCGCCACCCATCTCGACCAATTTTGATGTTGTTTTTAAAGATCACACGCTCCACAAAACCACCTTGTGGTACTTCGCCGTCCTTGAGTTTCTTTACTCGATTTCTCCCATAATCCGGATTTTTTGCTGCCAGTAAGCCAGCCAGAATGACTCTAACTCCTTCGTCTGTAAGGCCGCAGTTTTCCATTAGTATTTCCTTTACAGGAACGACAGCTAGATAATCCCCTAAGGTCACAAGGTCTGGCAATTGAAGCCAATACCCCGTCAGATCTAGTTTATTGACCACTCCAGAGATCCCAATCTCGGAGCTTGCAGCAGTTAATTGTTCTGTGATCTTCTTTAAGATTGGTGTTTCTCGCAATTGACAACACCGCCGATATATTCGTGCTGGGTCGGTCGTTGGAGATATCTGTGTTTTCGGGGTTCCGGGTCCTGCAAGAGAACTGCCCAAGGAACTATCACTAGCATTTCTGATCAACTCTACAGGAAGAGTCCCGTTGGCTTCTGCAAGTCTCCGCTTTTTCTCTTTCCTGGCTTTCCTTTCATCTTCACTTCGCTTCTTCTTCTCTTTCTTTTTGGTATCCTTTTCGTTGGGAGTTAACTCAACCTCTGCAGTTGTTTCAGACACTCCCTTCTCCGGTTCGCTGGATAATTTCTCTCCAGAGGCCTTTATTACTCCATCTTCCTCTTTCTCCTTCTCTACTTCTTCTGGGTGCTTCAGAGCCTCGCCTTCGCCTTTCTCTACCAGTTTCTTTTTCTCTTTCTTTTCTCTCTGCTTCTCCTCGGCAATTTCATCATTGTATCGCGGGCCACTCGCTATTTCTACGTCGACGCAAAATGCTACCCTTCGCAATTTCGATTGATCTAGCTCTGATATAGGGCACCGTTCTCGATTTCGATCGATATTTAGCACCTTTCTCTCGCACAAACCGTGCTGCGGTCCTCGCGGGCCCCCTGAAAGCTGGCCGCCAGAGGACGATAGCCTTCGCAAAGCACTCTGCAGAAAGCTGGGCTGTGTTAATCTTGGAGGTGCTGGCGTATATGGCACATCCCCAGATCCTTTAACGCCATGAGGCAACACGGCGTTTTTGGGAGAATATGGGCCGGGAGGCACAAGAGCATCTTGCGTGGGCGGTGTAGTCGGCGTTGGAGAACTTGCGGGCGCCGCTGTCTGAGCAGCATGAGCCCCGGGAGAAGAAGAGAATTTGGAGGATATGCTCGAGAGCCAAGAATTCCGCCGAGACGGGCTTGGTGACGGGGATACGTTCTTTGGCAGAGTTCCATTCAATGTCACTGTTCTTTCCGACGAAGAGCTGCGTGCAAAGCCCGGCCTGCTAGGTATTGGTTTCGGGGAGGCTGGAACAGGTTCCGCAGACTGGTGCCCATTGCCATTGTGTTCCGGCTTCGATTCTTTTGCCGGCGACGAGGTCGGAGCGGGATGTGGTTTCGCATGATGGTCTTTCGAAAGGAAGAGAGTCAGTATCAAATTTTTGACTACAAGAAATACGTCGATCTTGGTTCCACAGCATTGGAAGGCCGATCAGAACCATATCGCAATTCTGGCAAGCTAAGACATACCTTTGCTAGAGCTGTGGCTCGTCATCCATGAGATATCGACCTCATGAACGCTCTCCATCGTGAAGTGCCCCTCGAGGAACCGTTGCAGCTCGCAATTTGAAAGAAATCGACAAGGCTTTGTTTATCGCGGATGGCAACAGAAGACCAGCTCACCTCAGCAGTATCGGCCATTCCAGAAGATCACTGAGGCTGAATAGCCATGTTGCGCCACCCTATGATTGTATTTGCTGCCGCGGTTTGTCTGCCGTGTATGCGTTTTCACAATTCGTGATTCGTGATTCGTAGGTGTGCTTTGGGTATCGTGATTTTTGCTGCAGAGCGAGAATGACGCCAATTGCCCTCGTGCTGGACTTTGTTGATGTCCGAAAGTGGAGAAGAGCTTGGAGAACCTTGGAAGTAACAGGCTATCGCTCGCTATTGCTCGGCCTGGGTCGGTGGCGGGAGTCGAGTCAGCACCGACAAGTAGCAACGCTGCCTCTGAAGTTACCAACTCCTCTATAGTCAGCTGTGTGTACACTAATCGAACAATCAAGAAAGCAAACTCGGGTCTTTGTTCTTGTTATTAATTCCCCAAAGCTTGCGGACAAAGCCCATTATGGTAACGGCAACCTGGAAACTTGCTAGCAGCTGACATAATCGAGGAGCGTCTTTTAGATCCGCCAAGATTGCATTTTCGGACCAGTTTGGAGTATTCCATGTTTTGTTAATTGTCCGCGCAAGTTACATTTCAAGAAAACTCAAAGTGGGCATTATCAGCATTGAATTTTTATTCTGCCATCATCATAACGCCTTGTGATGTCTTCAGCCATGCTAATCAGCCAGAAGCGCAAAACACCAAAGCCGAAACATCCAGAATCTATTCCTTAAGCTCCGCAATTCTGGCCTTGACTCTCTCGACCTTCTCGGCCTTGCTCAACTTGCGGCCCTTGAACTTCAACGACTCCTTCTTGTACTCCTCCTTAGTTTTCTTCTCGCCAGCCTCATCAACCTTCTTGAATGGGTCCTCCCGGATTTGCTTGTGTGCCTCCTGGTACAACTCCTCCAAACCATCGGCCTCTATCTCGTCATCGATGTAGCCCTGGAATTGGGACTTGTATCGCTCCTCATCATCATCGGCAAGAGTTTCCATGTACTCAGCGACGTGTCCACCGAAAATGTATTTGCGAAGGGTCTCAGCATCGAGCTCCTTAGTTTCAATATCGTAACCTGGGAAACGGTTCTCGGAGTGGGGGATGAGAATACCACCATCAGAAGCACCCTTCATGGCACCAAAGATACGGGCACCAGTGGATGTGCGGTGAAGACCAACATCAAGGAAAGCCTTGAATGGTCGTCGGCCCTCTCCCTCTGAAGCCTCAGTAAGTGTATATTCTCCATCAGCCTCCTCAACACCAGTGAAATCCTCATCCATGCCAAGCTTCTTCAAGACTCGGCGGGCGATAAGAAGACCAGTGCAGTATGCGGCGGCCCAGTTGGTCAAACCGTGCTCGATTCCATAGGCCTTGAGTTCGTGGGAGTAGGCAGCGGCGAAAACCTTGTCTCCAGTGATCTCGGAGGTTACGATCTGCATGACAATATCGCGGTTGGTGAATCGAACGACGAGGCGGTATTTTGGCGCATTGTACTTGTTCTTGGCTTGGGTGATGAGACGCTTTCGTGCATAGTAATCGGTCTTTCCAACACGACGGCGCTTGTACTTGGTTTGATAACGGCTATAGATAATTAGCAAGCGCGGAATTGGGGGTAGTTGAAGGGATCTCACCTGTAGTACGCCGAGTTCTTGACCAGCTTGGTGAAAGGCTGTCATCCTCGAGTCAGCAATTGGCATTTCAGATCAACTCCGAACATCTTGCATGGACTGGAACATTTCTGTTCGTGTGAGGAAGCTCTCATCGAAGATTATACTAAGGAACATCTGCTTCTGCGCAGATATTCTGGCAACGAATGGAACTTACCATCTTGAAAGATTGGCCGCACTATTGCTGGAATGCTGATGTTGTCGTGAGGTTAAAGTCAAAGGAAGAAAAAGATCTCGAATTTTATCAAATTGCTGTGTGTGCGTGAGAACACTAGCGCGATTCGCTAGCGCCCATCCCCAAGTTTTGGGAAAAGTTCGATGGAGGGGCACGAGTGCCAAGGTTTGACGGTGAGAAGTGGCAGAATCCAGGATGCCGGGACCTCGGCCCTTTCTCAACTCGATCAAACATACCAAACCATTTCCTTAGGTTTAGGTTCCACGATTTCCTATCTGTCTTTCGCTTTCAATTTCTCATGCTGCAAGAGGACTACCCCATTGAATTTGTTCTTGAAAGTGTAGACGCAGTTATGGCTTCAGACAAGCAACCCAAGGTTTTGTAAGCAAGCAGTTTCCCGAGGTTGAAGAGAGTTGACTGAACAAGAATCTAGACTGTTTGATATTGGGGGTGTTTGTGTAAGCATAAGTCTCAATTTAAATGACTTTTTTTTCAAGGACACAATAATATTCGCTGTTCTAATTTTCTTTTCTTCTATTTTATTTGATCTCGGCTTATTGAGTTCCAGAGTCGGGATTGTCTTGTCAGATTGTTTGATGCCTCTCACGCAAGGACTTTCAGCAACGAGCCCATCTCGTAAGAGACTTCATCATAAAATTTGAAGTCTCATTCTATTACTCTCATCCGCTCGTTTCGATCACCTTTTCAAAGCTATTTTGAGATTGTCATATCAGTCTAGCCACTACTGGCCTGAATCATCATAAGCTTCAAAATGATCAAAAGCAATGTCATTCACATCACAAGAGAGCCTCAACCCCCTTTATCCTCCAGAGATCCAGCATCATGACCCCTCAATCTCCTATTCCACCATTTTCACTTCTGCACTGCAGTCATCTTCAACGACTAACACTAACACACCCAACCAGGTCGTCTCCCCCTTCCAAGCAATCCTCAACTACGAAATCCAGCACTCGATACCCCCAGGCTGGATAAACCACTCCATCTCCCGCACCGCTCCCCACGGCTTCTTCCACCGCCTCGAACGCGGCGAAATCCTCCTAGATTCCACCTACTTCGCAGGCTTCAATCAAGACCTCCACAACCCCACCCTTTGGTCAACTTTCTACACAAACCACGCTCGAAAAAACAACCCCAATTTGCCAGCTGAGGTACCACCACTTCCAAAAGTCGACGCAGAATATGTCTTCTGGGAAATGATGCGCGAAAGTAGAGCTATGGATCCTTGGAGTAAGCTAACACTGACCCACCCAGCTCCACCGGCATAAACTAAACAATTTCACAGTGTACCCTGCCCTCCTCGCCCTCAAAGCTTCAGGGAAATACATCCTAGCCGCCCTCTCCAACACCGTCATCTTCCCCCCCTCACACCCCTACTCCACACCCCCACCCTCCCAAGACATCAAACTCCTCTTCGACATCTTCATCTCGTCCGCACATGTCGGACTCCGAAAACCCGATCCAGCAATCTACGCCCTCACCCTCTCTGCCGTCTCTGAATTCGCAGTGAAAGATCCGCAGAAAAGGTGGGGGAATGGAGTGACAGCGGAGGAGGTGTTGTTTTTGGATGATATTGGGGAGAATTTGAAGGCGGGGAAGAAGGCAGGGTTTAGGACGCTGAAGGTCGTGCTGGGGAGGGCGTATGAGGCGGTTGATGAGTTGGAGAACATTACGGGGTTGAAGCTTGGGGGGAGTCATCCGAGGGTTGCGGTAACGCCTGTGGTGCCGGGGAGGGAGGCAAAGTTATAAGGTTTGATTTGTGGGGGGTGCTTCTGCAGAAGGTGAGCAATTGGGCTGTGGAAGACATGATGAGGGCATGAAGATGCCAGGTGAGATTGTGACGACGGAATGCGTGTGCACTTCGTAGTAATATTAAGACAAGAACACTTCTATACAAGTCATAACCTCATGCCCGCGTGATTTTCCAAAAACCACCCACCCTCCAGACGCCGAAAATGCAGCAATCCTACACCAAAACGATACAAGCGGGGCTATTTCCCAGATTCTTTTCCAGGACTCGCAGTATTCACACCTCCAAGAATGAGGCTCTCTAACTCCCATGGACTGAGGGTACTCCTCCTTCGCGCAGCTCTCCCTCCCTGTGTGCGCCCTGATGCCTTCCTCTTCTTGCTCGTCTCACTACTCATGCCTCCATCTCCTTTCACAGGCTCCAAATCCTCGTTTGATTTCGAGGGTGGAGGCGGCATTAGCTTAGTTGCATTGGAATTTGCAGCATTCATTCGATTCAACTTCGCTGCCTTGATCTTGGCCCGCACCCTCGCAGCATCTGCTTCCCGCTCAGTGGCTGCAAGCTTCGCTGCTATCGATGCCATGGTCAAAGGACTTTGTTGTGGTGGATTATCTCGCGGTCGTGGTAATCTACTCGAGGGAGTTGGCTGGAGCTTCGGTGTCGACCGGGCTTTCGGTGTTGGATTTGACGTTTTGCGTGGTGATCGTTGATTGACATTGGAGGATTGAATCAGGCATATCTCGTCTGGCGGTGTTAGAGACATTTGCGACTTTTCGTTCTCACGTCGTGGTTGCGGGGTAGATTTCGCTTTGGGTGGTGAGGATGCATCTAGCTGGAGAAGATCCCAGGTATTCTCTTCCATAATGGTACTGAAACCTTCCTTCTGGGGGGAGACGGATCCGACATTCCCCTTGGTTGTTTCTCGAAGTGGTGATAATTGGGGAGGTGGACCGGGTGAGAGTGATGATTCTGTACCAAACGTGACATCTTGTTGCTGTTCCTCTGATACCTCCTCGGATTGCTCTTCAGATGGCTCCATTGATGCGTCATCAATTGGCTCTTCTTCAAATAAACTCGATTCAGAATCGTCAGAATCATCATCAAAGTCTGGTTCGGCGGGTGCTGGCATGCCGGAGTCATCCATCGCATCAATATCTGCTTGTGTGTCGCCTTCGCCTTCTTCCATCAATGTTGATAACTGTAGCCTTTGCGCACTCTCTTCTTCCTTCGGTTTCAATGGGCTGAGTCGCAATCCCATCTTCAGTTCTTCTAGATTGACTGTTTGGCCACTCCTCGCCATTCTCTTCCGCCATCCATCCATCATCTGGACTGCTTCTCTCCATCGGGATTCCATCTTCTCCCACCCTTCTCTCAACCGGATGATTTCTTCCTCTCTTACTTCCACTTCTTCCAGAGGCACAAAGGATGGGTTCGTCAAAAGAGTTCGTAGGTGTTCGATAACAAAATCCATCTCCACTGCAAGGTTGTCATATCCCATATCCGTCTGCACAATCATGCCAGATTCTTGTCCCTCTTGGCCCTCTTTTTCGCACCCACTCAAGGTTCGGAGCGTGTCCACAGTCCGTCTCAGCAAAGTGCCCATATTTTCATTCTCCTCGCTCAACCCTCTCGCCAGCTCTGTTAAGAATTCATTGGTTTCCATTCTCAAATCGTAATTCGTGTCATTCAGTCCAACTCCATCACTCGATTTGGCCACATCGCCCCCGATACCAGCAACAACGTTCACGGTAACCACTCCAACAGCCTTACCGCTCCCTCGCGCTCTTCCACCCTCCCCTACGTGCTTTTTGAGACCCTCAATAACGCGTTCTCGTTTCCGAACTTCATTTGCACACTGGTTTCTGGTTTGTCCAACTAAAATGCGCATTCGAGCCATTTCCTCTTTCAAGGCTCTAGCCGCTTGTTCCGCGCTTCGAATCTGCTGCTTCAAAGCCCGCTCCGTTGCTTCTGCCAGACTCAATTTTCTTTGCGCCTCGGCATGCTTCGTGTTTAGCCGCTCTAGATCTGTTGTATGACGGAGAGTGTCTGCGCGGAGCGCGTGAATAGTTTGGCAGAGGGTTTCGCGTTGTGTGGCATCGCGCTAGAAGAAAAGTTAGAGTTTGTCTACGTTATGCAAATAAGAGAAAATGGCGTACGTCTCGTCGCAAGATCAAGTCATTCACGACGCTCATAATCCTTCCCATGGTTGCCTCTGCCCCTCCTTCGCCCTTCTCTGGGCGCGCAAAATCAATCGTTTGGCCATTTCTTAAAAGCCCGCGGGAAAGCAGTTGATTGTTAATATAGAGAGACGCGGTACGCAAGTTGTCGGATTCCATTGTTGGTGTCGAATTGCTTGGAAGCTCAAGAGAAATGACGGCATATAACCATATGGTTTATTCTGAAGGAATTGCTCGCGATTTTAATTTCCTGGATTTATTGAAGTGATTTGTTGTCAATTTTGGGCTCGTTGCTGTGCTGGCGGGACCTTTTGGAGCCCAAGGTAAACAATGCCAAGCCTTTAGACATCGTGTCACGTGGGCTCCAGGTTAATGCCTGCAGCAGCTCGCCGTCTTCCATTCTTTTGCTACGGCCACGCTGTGGAGTTGATATTGAGCTGAATTACACCTCTCTTTCATTTTTCGTTTCTAGTCGCATTGGTACTGTACATATTACAAACTTTTGTTCGGGATTCGAACCTTTGGCCCATGACATTGCCTTAAATTCAGGCGAGGCAGACGTCAACGTGCGTCAAATGAACCTGGTCCTCAACATAATCCTGCACCCTGCGTGACTGCCCTTCCCTTGGTTTTGATCTCTACTCTTTCAATGTTTAATACACCCCTCCTCGATCTTGCCTTACAGTACTTTCCGCGACTCGCACATTACAACAAAGCCTGGTGGCCTGCAAGGCTATTTTCCCGCTGTGGGAATCCCACAGAATCCCCAACCTTACGAGCTACGAAGTGCAGCAAGCACGGGGTCTATTCAACGACTGACTTTTAATATAAAAACAATCTTTCAAATGGGCTTGCCTGATCCATGTCCTACCTGTCGTGGTTTTAATGATCCGGAACGTCTCGTGGTCAAGCTACAAGAAGCAATAAAGCGATCCGACTTGGGCTGCGAATCCTGCACGGTGCTAATATCTGCGCCGGACACCTTAACTGAGTCCTGTTGGTGATGGGGAAAGCGCCGTAAGCAACATCACAATTTCCCCCCCTTCCCCCCCAGTCTACTGGTGCTCTAATTATTTGGATAAACGGGATGCAATATGAAATTTTACCACGGGTAAGCAATAGCCCCAGTAAAATTATATTTCTATTCATTGCTTATTCTACATAGTACATACAGAGAATACCTTCCCGTGGAATTCTATCAACTGTCTGTCATTGAAGCACGACTCCTCTGAATCGCCTGGCTGTATGGCTTTGATATCTGAATGGATATCAGACTGTCTCAATAACCACTCTGAATGCAAGCAGATGTCTCGATATCTACCCACTCGCGTCTTGGACATTGGATATAGTAGCGAGTGCGTCATAAAACTTGACTGTAGTTTGCAAAAGAGCGGGCGATACTGTGCACTCAGTCATTGCTGGGGCTCATCTCAGCCTCTGAAAACGACCAAAGCGACGCTTCCGGAAGGGAAATCAGAAATAACGTTTGAAAGCCTGCCAAAAACGTTTCAAAATGCTGTCGTTTTAACCCGCCGGTTTTCCGTGCCCTACTTGTGGATCGATTCCTGGTGTATCATTCAAGATGACACTCAAGATTGGGCGCGAGAGTCATCTCAGATGGCCACTGTTTACGGCCAGGCTTACCTAACAATGGCTTCTACAGAGGCAGAAGATAGCTCGTTCGGCCTATTCTCGGATAGAAATCCGGAATACAAAGTTCATTTTTGTCGCACTTTCAGACGCCAGGATGGCGAAACAGTCCCAATACATGTCCGGCGAAACGCAATGCCTGGCATCCATCCCTATTTTACACAACCATCTGTTATCCTCCGTAAACAACCTCCGTTGATGAACCGTGCATGGGCTTCCCAAGAGCGTGTTCTCTCAACATGAGTATTACACTTTACCGCTGGAGAGCTAATCTGGGAATGCCGGAAGAGGACCCTTTGCGAGTGCAAATATTGGTACTTAAATATCCTGCACCATTCAAACAAAAAGCCATTCCTCAAACGGGCCTGGTCTGGAAATAGTTTTCATCTGGATAATGGCATTCTTTATTGGGGACATACGCAAATCTTAATATCACATTTACTTCTGACCGACTTCCTGCAATATCTACCAGATGTTATCTGGCATCGTCAAAATCCAGCAGGCTGCTGGTGCTGGCAAATACTTTGATGGGCTTTGGAAAGAATACTTTCTGGAACAGCTCCTTTGGGGTAGTTGTCGATCTATGGAACAGCGGCCAGCAAAATGGCACTCCCCGTCTTGGTCTTGGGTATGTCAACCCGATGCGGCCGCTGGACCGTTGCTCGATTAGTCTTACCGATTCATTGGCGTAAGTGATTGTAGAGGATCTGACATTTTGAGAGGAAATCGAGGCCCTCCTCGAGATGCTAGGAACAGGCCGTTCAGCGCCACAATTGTCAAGATCTTCTGTAGCCTAGCAGGCGAAGATCTAACTTGTCAAGTTAGACCATCGGCACTTGTAACTCTGTCGGCACCCATTACCACAATAATTCTTCGGGAAGTTGAATCAAACTATGGAGACTCTGTAGCAATGATGGAGAAGAACGGCTTAAAATGGAAATTTTGCCCCGACTCACCCTAAACCAATCACAATCTTTTGAGACTCGGTCAAGGCACGTGGAAACATCGACTTGAAGAAATGCCATATTCCTGTGCTCACTCAATTTAGGTGTCGTATTTTACCCGAGAACGTTTATTTGCAGAGGCTTCGTATCAGAAAGTTCGAAAAGAAAGACCCACTCATCCATATGATCCACTATTCATACCCTCGAAGTAAAACATTCAAACCAGAACTAGTTTTTACACAAATCCCCCGCCTCTTTTCGTTGTTTTAGAGGCACCTGCTTCTGCCTCGAGAGGTCTGTCAAGTAAATAAGAAGTCCCAAAGGCCAAAGCGAGATAGAAAACAGATTGAGGTTGTCAGACCAGAACTTCAGAGGCCAGGGAGCCTTTTCATGAAGGTTCTCCCCGTTCAGTGTATCTCAGAATTACTAAGAAAAACCAACTATGCGCGGAGGATTACGTGAAACCATCGTGTTTCCAATACGAACCTAATCCGAATATTTTGATAGGTTGCCAGCTCCTGGAGCCCGGATCAGCATCCGAAAACCAATCGAACCACTAAACCCCGGAGCATTCTCTCCCAACACCACGTCGTTGGAACGATAATGTTTGAAGAGAAAATAGTGTTGACTCTGGATCAAAGGCATAAACTTCGAGAAGCCTTTCGGTTACTCTATTCGGTAATTTACGTCAACATTTGACGTCCGTCACTTCGCCTCTTCTCACCTTTCAGCTTACATGAGATGCCTTTTTTCAGGTTCTCTTGATCAATCCTCAGATGAATAAGACGGCACAATTCGTCTCATAATTTGTATGTTAATTCATCTTGGCCTAGTCAGATGATCCTATGAGGCAGTCGAAAGCTTAAAACAAATATTAAGTGGCTAGTGGCTGACGTGATGATATACGCAGTGTCCTTGGCCGTGACTTGGATTGCAATCCTGCGGCTTGGCTCAATGTTTGACGCCGCATCGTGTCTCTGCTTCGGGTCGCGAGAGTGACGGTTTGGCCTTCAAGACCGGTCCGTTCGGCTACGCCGCCCATGCATAAGCTATGATGGGCAGTGAGCATCTAATGGATTTCTTTCATTTCTTTCATTTCACCTGTTTACTATTTTTTTTGGGTCTGATCCGTTTGCTTGTAGTTGAATTCCCAGCGGCAAAGCCGAAGATCGTTTATTCATTTGATGCAGTATCTTGACTCTGGCTTATGCCGTTTTCTTAAGTTGCGATTGGCTGCGTATTAAGAGGCCTTCAAATACTGTGTGTTGCTCTTTTACCTATCCCTAAAAGACGGGGAAAAGAGCTGTCAATAGCTTGAGTTCAACATGATAGCCACACAAACCCAGTTAAGTCAAGTCTTGTGCGAAATTCTAAAGAAACAACTTTGCTCCTTCTCACTTGTTTGCTCTCTCTAGGCAAGCTAACGAAGCCAGCATTTGTTCAAAACAGTTTATCTGGGGCGTAATTACAGTAGAAATAAACAAAGAATGATTTGGACTTGCGCCCTGCTGCTGGGGCTGTGCTATAATTCACTCGGGTCTAATTCTGTTGAACTTGAGACGATTCAATGCAAAGGCGAATCCCCGGTAAGACTTGCCACCTTCTGTAGGTACAGGTTCTTGCGGCGAAAGTCCAGTTTATATATCTGGGTCCACATCTTTGATTTCGATGTATCTCCTTCACATCCACACACTCTCCTTTTCCAGCCACTGCAGAGGACCCCACTATCAGAATGGCTCCCCTCAACACACTCTTTTGCTTCCTTTCAACTCTTTCCTTATTTGTCTCGGCGTCAGGATATCAGCTTGTACAAAACTACAATGCATCAAACTGGTTTGACAGCTTCTTTTACAACAACGTAAGTTCTCCCTTCCTTCCCCCTTTCTCCCCTCTTCATCTCCCCCACCTCCAAACAAATTCTAACTCAAAACCAGGGACCCGACCCAACGGGAGGAACAGTCAACTACACCACCCTCGCTCAAGCCCAAGCCCTCGGTCTCACCAAAATCGTCAACAACCAAGTCTACTTCGGGGCAGAGAGCACCCAAGTGGTTTCCGGAATTGGCTCTGATTTCGGCCGAAAGAGTGTTTGGCTCCAGTCCAATCTGGAGTTCACTCATGGTGTCCTCATTGGCGATTTCGCACACGTTCCTAGTAGTGCTTGCGGCACCTGGCCTGCTTTGTAAGTCCCTCTCCATATCGAATTCCCTCGGCCTCAAGCCCAAAAGCCGTGTTGAAAAAAAGGATGAAGCTAACGTGTGCACCTGGGGAAAACAGCTGGACAATCCACAACGAAGGCAACAACAACGGCGAAATCGATATCTTCGAATCCTTCTCCGACACTCCTCACAACTACATGACACTGCACACCACCAACCCCTCGCTAAACTGTACCTTCAACCCGCCCGACAACTCAGAAACCGGCCGCGTAGACAATGGCACTACTGATTGCAACTTGCACACCGACCAACCGAACCAGAATTACGACGGCTGCAGCATTCGCGCCCCCGATGGCAGTTACGGCGACGCATTGAATCAAAATGGTGTTGTGTATGCGATGGAGTGGACCAGTGCTCATATTCGCATTTGGTATTGGCCTGGTGGTACTGTGCCGAGTGATATTACGAATGGGAATCCAAATCCGGCAGGTTGGGGAATGCCGGCGGGCAATTTTGATACGACCAATGGGGGAAATTGTGATCTAGATGCAAATTTCTTGAGTCAGGGCGTGGTCAGTCTCTTTTTTCTCTCTCTTTTCCACTACATTTTGTTTTGAGGGAAAATCGCGGACAGGAAATACCTCCGGCGTATATTTTGCGCATTGCTAATACAAAACACAGTGGTTCGACATCACCTTCTGCGGCATGGAAGCAGGCGGCGATGCATGGTCCAGCTACGGCGACTGTGCTGCCAAGACTGGTGTTGCGACCTGTGAGGATTATGTGCGAAATAATCCCTCGGCTTTCACATCGGCCTATTTCCTTGTCAATTCGGTCAAAATTTATCAGTGATCTCTTCTTGTCGCATCATCTGCCTTTGTATAGATGCTGATACTGGTGTATTGGTAATTCTTACTGTTGGGTGTTGGTGGCGCATTTGCATACTGGTGTTAGTACCATATTACTAGGGAAAGTTTTCTGGGGTAGACATGGAGTTTTAGAGGCGGAGTTTGGAGAATTGGTAGATTGATGGTAGATTTTCTGCTGTGTAGATGTGGTGGGTTGTAGCAATACAGACGCATTCCACAACTTCGTTGCTTCGCTTTGTGACTGTTGAATGTGAAGAGCTGTTTATGGTAGTAGTTGTGGGTCCATATCGTTATAGATTTTAGTCTAGAATACCTCAAGGAAACAGGGCACAGTGGCATTTAGGACACAGCTAATTTAACTTCCAAATAACAGGTATAAAATCCAAAAAGATAATCCTAAATAATAACTTAACTTAATAACTTCAATACAATCAATTGATCTCACACAATCCTTACTCTTTATCCCTGCCTGCGAAGACCCTGCAACACAAACAAGAGCTGAAACAAGGGTGGCATTAAAAGAAGGCAAGAATTCACTGTTTTGGCTGGACAGTTGATCAATTGCTGCTTTTGTGAATATTAGGCTGCAGGAGCAGGAATTTAATTATATGAAAAGCGACAAAGCGACCCGATCTGAAACACTACTTCTAGCCTTGAAAAATAGTTTGATAGTCGGAGGTTACATTATTCTTGATATTTCTCTTGCTTTTCTTTTACTGGTATTCAGGTTCATTGAGCACGAAGCAGAATTTTATTTCTGTTACCTCCTCTTCTCGCTTCCAATATTTGAGTGAGGGGTACGTATGTCACAACATGGAGCAGTGAGTTTGGGATGACCTTAATTGACTAGGACTGCAGCAAAGAGAAGAAGAACTAATTACAGAATCAAAGAAGAGGATATACTCTCTTGTCCCACACCACTGTACTGGCTCGTTCCCCACCTTGGTGTTTACCCCTGAATCCCTGATCCCGTGGCAACGTACTAGGTAAACACTTCAAAATATCCACGCGTTCCAATAAATTTACAACTAGACTAGGATTATAATAGTCGTCATAATTCCCTTGTTATTTATGTACTATTTTCGAGTAGAATCGTGGATGTAATAAATGTCGTGTTTTGTTTGTTCTTATTTGTAGCTATTTTGATGCGGGATCAGTACTTCATGAACACTTCAAAATATGAAAGTATTTCCATAAATCAATAACTAAACGGAGATAACAACGAGCAGGAGATCTTATTTCTTGTTTAGAAACATGTCATGCATGTAGTGTTCTTTTTATTCGAGATATATTTCAGTTTTCAAATCCGTGGTTTAGGGGCAGGCTGTGCTAAGCGAGCGAAGGCAGGGGGATCTCTCCCTTTGCCGCCATCCCCGCTCATATTAACTGCACACAAACAAAACGCTAACTTACATTCGCATTTCTTAACAGCGATTGAGGTGGGAGTGTTGAAAATCTCATGTTAAAACCGGTTGAGCAACTTTCCGATTTTTTACGTATACAATTCTCGTATCAAAAGGCCGAGCCTGGCCGGCCAAAAGCAGCCTCGTCTGTTGGTATTCCATTGGCCTCAAAAGTACCAACATTCGCACTGCCACAATCCTAATGACCATTAACGCCAAGGCTGTTAAAAAACGACCCATTGAGGGATGCACTTTTTACTTGTAACCGCTGAACTGAAACTCAGACACTTTGACCGAATTAGAAGTCTGGATTTTCCCCAACGAGCCTTATTTTTTTATATGCGCGGCGCTAAGCAGCAGAAGTTAATGGTTACATTTGTAACAGCTGCGGTCGGGTTTCAAGTATTGTAAATGTTCGTACTTTAGTTAGCATAAAAATTTCAGGATTTCCACTGAGGTAAAGAATTCTCCAAATCTTTGCGCTCCGACTCTCCTGCCGCTCTAAAAATTGCCTTCATCAAATTTAATTCGCAATTTCCTTTTCAATTCTGTGTGACTTACTTCGACTACATTTAGACAGGATGCGCTTGTCTTGCACGGGTTACCCGTGCTGGGCTTTTATCTACTTTTATTTTCTACTTTCTCCCCACAAAATCAACGCCCAGTTATCTGACAACGACATTACCGGAATAGTGCGTTGTGCAACTTTAACTGGAGATCCCCTAGCGGAATGTACAACATTATTTGCAGCAAGAAATCAAGAGAAATCATATCAAGAGTAAGAGACCCATTTCCCCACCGTCAGTTTTCCCCTCTTTCTTTGCCTTTTTTCCTGAACTCTTGAGTTTTGACTAAGGGGATTTCAGCGCAAATACCTCGCTCGCACAGGATCCTACAAGCACAGCTCTGGCAGGACTGGGACTGCCGGTCAGTTCAGAAGCTTTGACGTCCAGCATTCCGGGAACTTCGGAGCCGAGTTCAATCTCAATTCCGAATTATACAACTAATTCTCAATCATCGCGAGTAAATGCAACTAGCATGAAAGCTTATGTAGATTCACCAACACCTGGCTCGGCAGATGCTACTACACTTGCGACTACTACTCCATCGAGGGTAACGTCTGTGGACGAAAAAAGCTCCGAAACTTTTAATGCAAAGTTGGCTCTGGCGCCAGGTTCTGACGAGCCTGTTATTTCAGCTGCTGCTGTCCTTCTTTCAACTCCGCCAAAGAGCGATCCAGCCAACTCTCGAACCTCGTCCTCAGAACCCAATACTTCATCCTCTCACGTCACATCTACAGAAAAATCAGCAGCTACTACAATCGAACGACGAAAAAAACATCCACATGATCCACTATCTACCATTTTATCCTTCGCAGCGCCAACGAACGACCTATCAAACCCTGAAACTTTATCCCCAGATCCGGAAACTTCAGCTTCTGTTGTTGCTTCTACAGTAACACCACCATCTGCAGCAAGCACAACACAGCCGTCCCAAGCTGTGCCATCGGCATGCAAGCTGTCAACTGATTGTCTTGCTTCTCAATGTTCACCTGACGACACACCGATATGTGCACCGTCGGGACAATGTCTTTGTGGACAAAGCTCTTTGAACTTGGGTCCACTTAGTTAGTGTGCGAAAAGCACTCTTAGTTAAGGATAAATAAAAACAAATTACCTTGCTTCCCCCTGAAATTTTCAGTAGCATAGCGAAAAGAGTTTGCATCAAGACCGCAAAAAATTAACAAATCTCTGTTAAGTTGCTTACAAACTGGAAAATAAAATTTATTTCAGTTGTATTTGTAGTAAAAATCTTTCCCTAGTGATCCTATGAATCTCAATGTTTTTTTGTTTCGTTATAATGTTAATTTCAGAGGCTAAGAAAATACTGGCGAGCCCCTATCCAGGCCCCTTTACCACTTACCCAAAAGGCAATTCGAATTTTCTGTATATATCCTGCATTCCAAAGAACCCACCAGTTGAGAAACCAAATTAAATAGATAATCCATATTCAAGGACGAAGCTAAAACTCCCAATTAAAGATTTTTGTTTTCTTTCTGCGCAAAAAAGCGGCGGGGTAAGATTACGGGGTGCGGGGTACTATAGGGCAGGCAAGCGAAACGCTACGTTGGTTAGGCTGACAGACACCTTCTCCTCACGAACGCCGCCTTCCGTGTCATTTATTTCTACTCAGTTCAAACAAAATCAAAATTTTATAGCAAAAATCTCAGCAGACCACACAACATAATCTGACGATGGCATCCAACCAGGCCGACCTCGAGTCCGCATTTGCTCATTTGACAACAAAAGAGATGCCTAAAACGCGAGAACCGCTTTCCCTCAACAATCTCAGCTCCGAGATCCTTCTCCTTATATTTGAAGAGGTGCGTATTGCTTTTGCAAATTAGAGGTGTGCTAAACGAAAAAAAAAGCTCTTTTATATTGCACCAGAATCCCTCCCTAAGCTTCGACACGTATCTCGCAGGATCAGCGATCTCGCGACCCCGTCCACTTACCGCAAAATTACCTTAAGGCCCGAGACCGTCGAAAATTTGTCAAACGCAGACAATGCCAGATGTAAAGTCCGTCCAAACGCAAGACATATTGTCATCAACTGCGGCTTGGATTGGGATCTTGTAGCCTCCCTGCTTTCGCAGTGTCCCCAACTAGAAACTCTAACGTGAGTCCTCTTCTACGCTACCGTACCACAGATCATAATTCTAGCAGATATAAATATGCTTACTGGCAAGAGGACCAGATGCTAAAGTTTCCCCCAGTCTTGCAGCAAACATTAACAAATCTCCCTCACGTGGGCCTGTTCATCGAAGAGTACATGATCCCAAAAGACCTCTCACGGTACGGAATACCCTCCCCAGACCACACCCCCTTTATCCCAGCCGAAAATCTCAAGTCCCTGCACCTTAAATATTTCAGGGCCGGTAACATTGCTTACAACACTGCACCCATCTGTAACCTGATAACCACGGCGAGGAATCTAGAGACCCTCCTGCTCGACCTCGTCGCCATGCGCCCCGGAAATTTCAACCTACAGCCAGGAAAAATAGCTCCGATCAGGAAACTCACACTACTAAACGACTACTGGCCCTCATCCTGGCCGTGGTTAAGAGAAGAAGGGCGCGCGATCTGGAATGTCTCCCGCCTGTCGGAGCTAGATATCCATTGGGGCTCATTAGGTCCCTCCCTCTGTACATTTTCCCCACCTGATCTACCTTTATTGAAGCGTCTTCGAATCGGGGATAGAGGTATGTGTGATCTACCACTGACTGAAGAAGACAAACGCTATAATGAGTCTGTGACATTTCAGCTGCAAGAGCTTTTGGAGAGTAGGACGGATTTCGAGGAGATGGCTATCAGTTGCGATCTAAAGCTATTCGATGTCTCCGCGATAACGAGGCAGGGTGAGAACCTGCGTGTTCTGGCTTTGTTTGATGTTATGCATGGCTATCACAATAGAGATACTCAGTCCTTGGATACGGTATCGGTTCATGACCTAGCTATGATTCAGCGTTCTTGCCCCCGTCTCACGACTCTGTCCTTAGGTATGAATCCTGACGAGGTTTGTTTACCCTAGGCAATTTTAATTTTCTCTGATTGCTAATTGTCGATTTCCAGGCATCGGACTTCCTGAAAATCTTCTCTCAGTGTCGCAACCTCCACAACCTCTTCTTATATCTTCCTCCCCTTGAAAACATAGAAAAGCAAATTCCAGCTTCCGCTGAAGACAAGGAATTGATTGAGGAATTAGCTGGCCGCCTTAAAAGGGAAAAGTCTGGGGTGCCATTTGCATATATTCGTATTGATATAAAATCGTCGTTCTGGATTTACGAAAGTTGATATCTAGCGAAGGATAATGTTTGGATTTGGTTATGCGGAGCCTTTTGGCTTTAGCTTCCGATCAAGTTAAGACTATTTTGGTGGCTCTTTTCCAGCGGGCACTTGCACTCTGATAAAGATAGAGAGACAAATTCAATTCCATGCTATGAGAATTTAGAAGGAGACGAGAGAGCAAGGCAGTTATCTCGACATGCTCTTTATTTTTGGATGGGGGCTGGGAATTTTATAGCTTCGAACGAGGTTTTGAGACTATTGTAGAATTTATAATGTCTTTGGGTATAGTAATTCCAACTCTTGTCACTTTGCTCGTTTTGACGCTGGTATAATATCTAAATCAGAACCAGGAGATGGCGAAGTATCTAAGATAGAGAAGCATGCGTGTTGCAGTGCATCACGAGCTGAGATTATTTTCTCGGGCTCTCATTGAAGCATCAACGCAACGAGGTGTTCAGTCATTCCTAAGTTTCTGGACATCCCCGCGACCTCTTGTGATGGGGATCTCTCTAAGGATGAATGTCAGGTCTAAACATCCGAACACGTAGGATTCCACAAGACCATATATCGATAGCGGTTCCATAGATCTGATTCTTCGTTTCTGGAGCTTGGTATCCTTCAGCCCCTGCATCTCCATCCTTTGGATCCCAGGCGAACATCTGAACCTTTGGCCATAGTCAAGGATCATCAATTCAACTTGCGGGCCTTCATAACTTATGGTCCCAATGTTTGATGGTTTCAGATCCCGGTGGATGAATGGGACTTCAGCTGAGTGAAGCACGCTTACACTTTCCAGAATTTGCCGAAAAACAAGTAGTCGCGCTGGAAGTGAGAGACTAGGAAGATAATGGTGCAGAATAAATTGTGCATAAGGCGTTGTTATAATAGCAACTTTTTCGGGAAGAGCGGGCAGGCCATACCGTTCATGTGCCTCGTCAACGTCGGATGGTCCCACGAGCCATCGATCGCCTATTTCGTAATATACGCCAGCTTTTTGTAGGAGACAAGGCTATTATTACCGTTAGAAATGCTACTAGATATGTAACAGGATAAAGGCTATGAAGGAAGTAGAGTACATGAGTTGGGATATGGTCGTAGATGTTAAATTCTTTTGCGATTTCAGGCCACTTCTTTCGATTCCTGACGAAGAATTTTGTAGCCTCCGTTTTGCCAGCGCTGAGATTTTTGGCAGCACAGACAGTTATAAAGCCTCCTAGACCGACCGTACGTTTACAAAGCCAGCTATCAAGAACTATATCCCATGGAGAAGGCGTGGCAGAGATTTCTGGAGGTGGAATAGGCCGACGAAGGTAATATGTAAAAAATATTCGAATGTTCTTTTGATATGTATCTAGGTCTTCCGTGTACTCTAGCCGGTATGTCAACTTTCCGAAGGATATCATTTGGGTTCTAGTACCGGCATAGCGCCGGAGAGTATGCTGCCTTTTTCTCCTTTTTTCCCCTGGAATACTTGTAAACAAGGGAATATGCTAACTAATCTTCCCTCCTCTATAGCTCCGCCGGAACACAAACCTTATACGAGTCGCACTCGCCGTCGAGCAGGAAATACAAACTTCAAAAACAAAAACAAGCACGAACAAAAAGCGAGAATCCAAAAACCGCCCTTGAGAAAATACAGAACTACAAACTCGAAGCCTTCGCTGAGACGTAGAGGTAAGCTACAAATATCTGTACATAAAATGATGACACGATCAAGGACTCGAAATTCAGGTTAAAATACATATTAAAACTCTTTTCACCATTAGACCTTGCATTGTTATGATATTCATGTAAATCCACACTTTTTCTTACTAGTATTTCTTCTTAGGTCTTTAATCCTAAACAAAAAAAAAGTACGCAACTTTTCTGCTCCGTATCATAAAACTGGATATGACTTTCGAAGGTGCAAAGAAAGATACTCCATTTCTTATCATCAAGTTTTCATTTTCCCTCAATATAATCTATCTACTCCGAGTTTTTTCCAAAGGGACAATACGTATACCTCATTTCTCACGTTTCAAGCACCCGAGACCTCTCTGGAATACGGTATGCCACAAATATCAGGGATTCAACACTATCCCCGCACTTTCCCGAACTACTTTACTGCCCTATATCAACAAAAAATCACTTTTATTTCTGTCTGTTTTGGGGTGTGGTTACTGGGCAACCGCCGCAATTTTACATAGAAATATTACACTGTTTAACTTATTACTGTATATTTGAAACTGTCGCTTTAGGGGAATAGGCCCTAGATTTTGCTTCCTCCCCGGGGCCCTAGCAGGCATCTATCATTAAGACAAGAAAAGATATATATTTTACTGAGCCTAGAAAGCTTTAATCTATAGCTTTATATTACCCTAAACTAAACTCTCTAACCCTCCTTTAAGTCCTTCTGCAAGTCTTAAACTTCGTCCTACAGTAATACACCTAGGTATACATACTTCCCTATACATGTATGACCAAGCCTTAAAGCACTCGGAACCAAATTATACCCTTTTCACTAGACGAAAACCTCTCAAGTATTGGCTGAAGATTTTCTAGTGCTGAATTCTTCGCTTAGCTCTGTTCCCTGATGGGGTTTCGACCAACCAGACTAACTAACTAACCAACCAACCAATATCTATCCCGCGGCTTTTTTTTCCCCTTCTATAAACAATTACCTACCTACCTACTACCAGGAAGGTAGTGCTTCTGCTTGCTATATAGATATCTACCTACCTACCTACCGATCCCCTTAACCCTTCACCGTCATAATGCCTCATCTTCCCCCCCGCCCTCTAATCATCTCAAACCCCTCTTTACAAATCGTCTCACTCCCCTCACCTCACCTCACCTCACCTCACCTCACCTCACCC